>CM017196.1:17262158-17334658 GCA_004837865.1 Musa balbisiana | reverse complement strand
TCATTCTATTACACGCCCGCCTATGTTTAATGGGTAGGATTACATGTATTAGAAGACTCGTATGAGGATCTTCCTCATTTCCATGGATTTTGAGCTTTGGACTATTGTCGAAAATGGATTTCAAAAATTTTCTCTTCCGATGAGTGAATGGGATGAATCGGAGAAGAAGGTTTTTGCTTTAAACGCAAAGGCTATGAATGCCTTATTTTTTGCACTTGACAAAAATGAATTTAATCACATTTTGATTTGTGATTTGGCTTTTGATATTTGGAGAACTTTTAAGGTCACTCATAAAGGCACTAGCCGAGTGAAAGAGTCCAAAATCAACATTCTTATGCATTCTTATGAACTTTTCCGGATGAAACCAAGTGAGTCCATTGGAGACATGTACACTCGTTTCACGGATGTCATTAATGGACTTAAAGCTCTTAGTAAAGGTTTTTCTAACTTTGAACTAGTAACTAAAATTTTAAGATCCCTTCCAAAGAGTTGGGATCCAAAAGTTACGACCATTCAAGAGGCCAAGGACCTTAAAACATTTCCTCTCGAAGAACTTATTGGGCCTCTAATGACCTACGAAATGACGTGTCATGCTCATGAAGAGCTCGAGAACCCACTTCCCAAGAACAGAAAGGATATGACACTTAAAACACAAGAAGACCACTTGAAATGAACATCAAGTGATGAGGACAGTGACGATGACATTGCACTTTTAACTCGAAAATTTAAAAAATTTATAAGAAAGAACAAATTTGAGAATAACACCAAAAACAAACTTGAATACAAAAAGGACCAAGTAATATGCTACGAATGCAAGAAGCCGGGGCACTTCAAAAATGAATACCCCCAAGCCAAGAAAAAGCAACCGAAGAAGAAAAAAGCTTTAAAAACAACTTGGGATGACTCAAGTGATTCCGAGAATGAAGAAGCTAGCAACAAAAAGGAGGCAAACTTTGCGCTAATGGCTTTAGGAGGAGAGATATATGATTTAATTGATGAAGATTTATCTTTCGATGAATTTTCTATCGCTTTTCACGAATTATTTGATGAGTGTAGAACTATTAGTAAGAAGTTCAATCTATTAAAGAAAGAGCATGCCTTACTACAAAATAAGTTTGATAGTCTTCAAACTCCTCCATGCTCTAAGTGTGAATAGAGAAGTAATAAAAAATGAGAATTTGCTACTTAAAGAGACCTTAAACAAGTTTAAAGTCGGTAGCAAAGGCTTGGACATGATCCTTGCAAATAAGGGTCATATCACAAATAAAAGTGAAATTGGTTTTGTGAGAGGATCTCACCAAAATCCTACCACCTTCATTAAAGGACCCACATTACATGTTTCACCTCATTTGAAATGCAACTTTCATTATAAATCTGGATATGTTATTTACAAATGTCCATTTAAGAAAAGTCCACATAAGTTGATATGGGTTCCTAAAAGAACTATAAATAATTCAATGATGAATGACAAAATTAGTAGATCAATTTTTGAGGCACCCAAAATCAAATGGGTACCTAAAAACTATCCTCTTTTGTAGACAAACTCACAAGCTAGGAGCAAGAGATGGTATCTTAATAGTGGATGCTCAAGGCATATGACCGGAGATCCATCTCATTTCTCTATACTCACTAGCAAAGAAGAAGGGTATGTCACCTTCGAAGACAACAACAAAGGTAAAATCATTGGCAAGGGAACCATAGGTAACAAATTAAGTTTTTCAATTGATGATGTGTTGCTAGTTGATGGATTAAAACATGATCTTTTAAGCATTAGTCAATTATGCGATAAAGGTTACATTGTTAGATTTGAATCTAATGTATGCATAATTAAAAAATAAAACAATAACATATCAATGATTGTCTTAAAACAAAATAATGTCTATACCATCAACCTTAATGAACTTAGTAATGAAATGTGCTTTTCTACTTTAAATGATGATGCTTGGCTTTGGCATAGGAGATTAGGCCATGCAAGTATGAAACTAATATCTAAGATTTCATCTAGAGAGTTAGTACGAGGAATTCCCAATATGAAGTTTGTTAAGGACAAAGTGTGTGATGCTTGTCAATTAGGAAAACAAATAAAAACTAGTTTCAAACCAAAAAATCAAATTAGCACAAATAGACTATTGCAATTGATCCATTTGGACTTATTTAGACCAATGGACACAACGAGTCTAGGAGGAAGCAAATATACCTTCGTAATTGTTGATGACTATAGTAGATACACTTAGATCTATTTCTTGGCTCACAAAAGTAATTGTTTCAAATGTTTCTCTAAATTTTGTAAACTTACTCAAAACGAAAAAGACTTCATGATTTCATTAATTCAGAGTGATCACGGTGGCGAATTTCAAAATCGTGACTTCTAAAGTTTTTGTGAATCCAATGGATATAACCACAACTTCTCCACTCCGAGAAACCCTCAACAAAATGTGGTAGTTGAAAGAAAAATAAAAATTTTCAAGAAATAGCAAGAACTATATTAAATGAACATAGTCTACCTAAGTATTTTTGGGCCGAAGCCATTAATACGGCTTGCTATGTCATAAATAGGGTTCTAATAAGACCATCTCTATCAAAAACTCCCCATAAATTATGGAATAATAAAAAACCAAATGATTTTTATTTTAAAATTTTCGATCGCAAATGCTTTATTTTGAATGAAAAGGATGTCTTAAGAAAATTTGATGCTAAATCCGATGAAGGCATCTTTCTTGGTTACTCTTCCGTTTCTAAGGATTTTCGTGTTTTTAACAAAAGAACCTTAGTTATAGAAGAGTCTATTCATGTAGTTTTCAATGAAATTTTTGAGTTAAATAAAAATGATTTTGATGATAATCTTGGTTTTGATAATTTGAATTTAAATGAACCCCTCCTCAAAATAGCAACTTGGATGCATCTTCTTCCTTACCTAAGAAATGGAAGTATATGGATGCTCATCCAAAGGAGCTAATTCTAGGAGATACATCAAAAAGGGTTCAAACTCGTTCTTCCTTTAAGAATTTTTATGCTAATGCCGCCTTCCTTTCTCAAATTAAACCTAAATGCATTGACGAGGCCTTGAAAGATGATTCATGGGTCATTGCAATACAAGAGGAATTGAACCAATTTGAGAGGAATGAGGTATGGAAGCTTGTTCCTAGACCTAGTGACCATTTAGTCATTGGTACTAAATGGGTCTTTAGAAACAAGTAAGACAAATGCGGTATCGTGGTTAGAAACAAGGCTAGACTAGTGGCCAAAGGTTTCAACTAAGAAGAAGGTATCGACTATAAAGAAACCTTCACTCTTGTGGCAAGATTAGAAGTCATTAGGATGCTCCTTGCCTATACTAGTAGTAATGATTTTAAACTATTTCAAATGGATGTCAAAAGTGCCTTCTTGAATGGTTTTATTTCCGAAAAAGTATATGTCGAACAACCTCCCGGATTTGTAAATTCTCTTCTTCCTAATTATGTATTCAAATTGACTAAGGCTCTCTATGGCTTGAAATAAGCTCCTAAAGCTTGGTATGAAAGGCTTAGTTCATTTCTTATTTTAAATAATTTTACTAAAGGCAAGGTTGATACTATATTGTTTATTAAACACTTTGAAAATAATCTTTTTATTGTGTAAATTTATGTTGACAATATTATTTTTGGTTCTTCGGATGAATCACTATGTGAATCATTTGCCAAATGTATAAGTCATGATTTTGAAATGAGCATAATGGGAGAATTAACATTCTTTTTAGGATTACAAATTAAACAACTTAGTGATAGTATTTTTCTTAATCAATCTAAATATACATTAGAGTTGTTGAAACGATTTAACATGGATGGTTCAAAAGCAATAAACACTCCTATGAGTACTTTGACTAAGTTAGATATGAATGAAATTGGTGAAAAGTTTGATCAAAAAACATATAGGGGAATGATAGGTAGTCTACTTTACCTCATCACGACTAGACCGGATATCATATTTAGTATAGGACTTTGCACTAGGTTTCAATAATCCTAAATTATCTCATCTTAAGAGTGTTAAAAGAATTTTTAGATATCTTAAAGGAACTCCCAATTTAGGATTGTGGTATCTGAAATCCGATAAATTCGATTTAATAGCTTATGCAAATGCCGACTTTGGCGGATGCAAGATAGATAGA
The DNA here is from genome assembly GCA_004837865.1 of Musa balbisiana. Lineage (NCBI taxonomy): Eukaryota > Viridiplantae > Streptophyta > Magnoliopsida > Zingiberales > Musaceae > Musa > Musa balbisiana. The sequence goes on along the minus strand of CM017196.1, from coordinate 17,330,514 downwards.
AAAAGTACATCTGAAACATGCCAATTTCTAGGACATGTACTTGTTTCTTAGACTTCCAAGAAACAAAATTCAGTTGCACTGTCTACAGTGGAAGTCAAATACATTACTACAAGTGCATGCTATGCACAAGTTGTTTGGATGAAGAATACATTAGAAGACTATGGAATTCACTTGAAGAACATTCCCATAAAATGTGATAATACAAGTGTCATATGTCTTACCAAAAATCCAATTCAACACTCTAGAACTAAGCATATCGATGTTATGCATCATTTCATACACGATCATGTCCTTAACAATAATGTCATTCTAGAGTTTATTGGCACAAAGCATCAATTAGTAGACATTTTTACAAAAGCCTTAAATGAAGACCAATTTGACTTCACTAGAAGGGAACTAGGCATGTTAAATTGTCCTAAAAAATAAGCTTGATTATGTTGTTAGGATCGGAGTAGCACTAAGAGGGGGGGTGAATTAGTGCAGCAGATTAAAACTAGTAGGTTTGAAACTGATTCCGTAAAATGCGAGAAGATTTCGTTCGATAGTAACTTGAGTAAAGTGAAGAACAAAAACTTGCTTCTATATAGACAATAATTGTAGAAAAATAACAACTCACACATTCAAGGAACACGCAGATTTAAAGTGGTTCGGTCAAAATGACCTACATCCACTTGCGAAGCCTTCTTCGATGAGGCCCCCAACTTCCACTACCAAATCACTTTGAAGGGGAAGGACAAATACCCCTCTTACAACCTTTACAAGTGGTTCACACTCTTACAAAATTTCAGCAAGAAAGAAAGGGAGGTGAACACTTAAGCAATTTGAAAGTAAGACTTGTTGAGGCTTTGCTAAGACCCTTTTTTTTACTCTATTGCCTCTCAAAAGTTGTAATCTCTGCTGAGAATTGAGGGGTATTTATAGGCCTCAAGAGGATTCAAATTTGGGCTCCAAAATTTAAATTTTTTTCGGTTCCCGAAGCTAGCAGTGCCATCGCCTGTTAGTGGCGGTGCCACCGCTTGTCAGTTCTGACACTAACAGTGTACTGGGCGGTGCCACCGCCCAATCCAACAGTGCCACCGCCTAGCTCTTCGGGTGCTGGGCGGTGCCACCGCCCAGTATGGCGGTTCCACTGCCCGACCTTACTGGTCACTGGTTAAGCTTTAAGTCCGGCCCAAACTAGGTTTCATTTTGGGCCCAATTGGCCCCTAATCAAGATATTGGATTATTTCTTAATCCTAACTTTAATTACATGCAAACCACATAACTAAAAACATAATCCTAAGCAAGTTTTTAACCTGCGAACTTCAATTCTTGTTCCGGCGAGCTTTTCAGCGATCTTCCGGCGGACTTCCGATACGCCCTTGGATTTCTTCCGACGGACTCCCAGCTGGCTCCCGATCTTGTGGCAAAATCAACGAGTAGCCGAGCCTTCTCGGTGATCTCTGCGAACATCCATTGATCTCTTCGGCGAACTTCCGAAAACTCCGACAAGTCCCCGATTTCTTCTCGATTGGTTCCGACAGCATCTTCGACGAATCTTCGAACTCTCAAACACCCATCGAACTTGATTCCGGTAGACTTGCTTTATGTCTTCAAGCTTTCATAGTTAATCCTGCATACTTATCTCAACATATGGATTAGATAAAACATGCCAATTTCTAGGACATGTACTTGTTTCTTAGACTTCCAAGAAACAAAATTCAGTTGCACTGTCTACAGTGGAAGTCAAATACATTACTACAAGTGCATGCTATGCACAAGTTGTTTGGATGAAGAATACATTAGAAGACTATGGAATTCACTTGAAGAACATTCCCATAAAATGTGATAATACAAGTGTCATATGTCTTACCAAAAATCCAATTCAACACTCTAGAACTAAGCATATCGATGTTATGCATCATTTCATACACGATCATGTCCTTAACAATAATGTCATTCTAGAGTTTATTGGCACAAAGCATCAATTAGTAGACATTTTTACAAAAGCCTTAAATGAAGACCAATTTGACTTCACTAGAAGGGAACTAGGCATGTTAAATTGTCCTAAAAAATAAGCTTGATATGTTGTTAGGATCGGAGTAGCACTAAGAGGGGGGTGAATTAGTGCAGCAGATTAAACTAGTAGGTTTGAACTGATTCCGTAAATGCGAGAAGATTTCGTTCGATAGTAACTTGAGTAAAGTGAAGAACAAAAACTTGCTTCTATATAGACAATAATTGTAGAAAAATAACAACTCACACATTCAAGGAACACGCAGATTTAAAGTGGTTCGGTCAAAATGACCTACATCCACTTGCGAAGCCTTCTTCGATGAGGCCCCCAACTTCCACTACCAAATCACTTTGAAGGGGAAGGACAAATACCCCTCTTACAACCTTTACAAGTGGTTCACACTCTTACAAAATTTCAGCAAGAAAGAAAGGGAGGTGAACACTTAAGCAATTTGAAAGTAAGACTTGTTGAGGCTTTGCTAAGACCCTTTTTTTTACTCTATTGCCTCTCAAAAGTTGTAATCTCTGCTGAGAATTGAGGGGTATTTATAGGCCTCAAGAGGATTCAAATTTGGGCTCCAAAATTTAAATTTTTTTCGGTTCCCGAAGCTAGCAGTGCCATCGCCTGTTAGTGGCGGTGCCACCGCTTGTCAGTTCTGACACTAACAGTGTACTGGGCGGTGCCACCGCCCAATCCAACAGTGCCACCGCCTAGCTCTTCGGGTGCTGGGCGGTGCCACCGCCCAGTATGGCGGTTCCACTGCCCGACCTTACTGGTCACTGGTTAAGCTTTAAGTCCGGCCCAAACTAGGTTTCATTTTGGGCCCAATTGGCCCCTAATCAAGATATTGGATTATTTCTTAATCCTAACTTTAATTACATGCAAACCACATAACTAAAAACATAATCCTAAGCAAGTTTTTAACCTGCGAACTTCAATTCTTGTTCCGGCGAGCTTTTCAGCGATCTTCCGGCGGACTTCCGATACGCCCTTGGATTTCTTCCGACGGACTCCCAGCTGGCTCCCGATCTTGTGGCAAAATCAACGAGTAGCCGAGCCTTCTCGGTGATCTCTGCGAACATCCATTGATCTCTTCGGCGAACTTCCGAAAACTCCGACAAGTCCCCGATTTCTTCTCGATTGGTTCCGACAGCATCTTCGACGAATCTTCGAACTCTCAAACACCCATCGAACTTGATTCCGGTAGACTTGCTTTATGTCTTCAAGCTTTCATAGTTAATCCTGCATACTTATCTCAACATATGGATTAGATAAAACATGACAATTGACTTCATCATCAAAATCCAAATTCAACAATCTCCCCCTTTTTGATGATGACAATCAATTGATAACGGAGTTAACCTTAACTCCCCCTATCTATATGTCATACTTGAGATAAGTCATTCTTGAATTCAAGGCCTTTGAATTCAAGAGACATATTGATAAGTTAAACCTTATCAATACTCCCATCATGATTCCTATCATGATGTATCTTTCTGAAAATGATGTCAAGACTTGACAACCATTTTCAAGTTTTATATTTCAAACGTGAATGATAGTGATCATAGCAAGATATCAACATATAAATTTATGATTTAAGCTTTTGATATCTTAACATAATGCAAACATTTCATAGTGAAAATATGGCAATCATAGCATAGCAATTATCAATTTACAATCATTTTCAAGTTTTATATTTCAAACGTGAATGATAGTGATCATAGCAAGATATCAACATATAAAATTATAATTTAAGCTTTTGATATCTTAACATAATGTAAACATTTCATAGTGAAAATATGGCAATCATAGCATAGCAATTATCAATTTACCATATTTCTCCCCCTTTGTCATCAACAAAAAGGAGAGCGACTTTAAGTGTATAATTTGTGATTATTAAAGCAAAAGAATTCAACATTACTATGGAATTTAGTTAAAAAAAAAAATTAATCCAGAATTTAAAACTTTATCTTTCATTCAAAATACATCGCAAAAGAAGGTTCAGCATTCATTCAAAATACATTGCAAAAGAAGGTTCAACATCATTCAAGGAAAGAAGATGATAAAGATCGCATGTTAAGATAAAAGATACATCAATTAATCTTTAGGAGGAAATGCATAGTGCTGATACAGGACATCTATTTCTTGAAAGATGGAGAGCTTGGACCAACAAGAATCACGGGTTGGGGGTGGTGTCACCGTCGGCCCTAACCTTTAGATTTATATAGGGGCTCTCGGACGGTGCCACCACCAAACCGAGCGGTGCCACCGCCTAGCGATCGAACGCTCAGGTGGTGCTACCGCTGGTTCTAGCGGTGCCACCGCTGGCATGCCGTGGAAGGAAGGCAGTGCTATCACCGGTTCTGGCGGTGCCACCGCTGGCATGCCGCGGAAAAAATTTTCATTCCTTCCCCCCTTTTTTTTAATTTTTATTTTTCAGAGATGTTAGGATAAACATTTCTTTTGGAATTGAAAGAGAAGGATCAAATCCACCAAGGAATGGAAAGAGGATGAAAAACTTTTCAGAAAGTACATTCTTAGGGACAATTTAACATGCCTAGTTCCCTTCTAATGAATTCAAATTGGTCTTCATTTAAGGCTTTTGTAAAGATGTCTGCCAATTGATGCTTTGTGTCAATGAATTCTAGAACAACATTATTGTTAAGGACATGATCACGTATGAAATAATGCCTAACGTCGATATGCTTAGTTCTAGAGTGCTGAATTGGATTTTTGGTAAGACATATGGCACTTGTATTATCACATTTTATGAGAATATTTTTCAAGTGAATTCCATAGTCTTCTAATGTATTTTTCATCCAAACAATTTGTACACAGCATGCACTTGCAGTGATGTATTCGGCTTCCATCGTAGATAGTGCAACTGAATTTTGTTTCTTGGAAGTCCAAGAAACAAGTGCATGTCCTAAAAATTGGCATGTTTCTGATGTACTTTTTCTATATATCCTGCATCCGTCAAAATCGGCATCTGCATAAGCTATTAAATCAAATTTTTTTGATTTCGGATACCAAAGTCCTAAATTTGGAATTCCTTTAATATATCTAAATATTCTTTTAACACTCTTGAGATGAGATAATTTAGGATTAGATTGAAACCTAGTGCAAAGTCCCACACTAAACATAATATCCGGTCTAGTCGCGATGAGGTAGAGTAGACTACCTATCATTCCCCTATACATTTTTTGATCGAAATTTTCGTTGTTTTCATCCATATCTAACTTAGTCGAAGTACTCATAGGGGTGTTTATTACTTTTGAATTATCCATGTTAAATCGTTTTAACAATTCTAATATATATTTAGATTGGCTAAGAAATACACCGTCACTAAGTTGTTTGATTTGCAATCCTAAAAAGAATGTTAATTCACCTATTAAACTCATTTCAAATTCATGACTCATACATTTGGCAAATGATTCACATAGTGATTCATCCGAAGAACCAAAAATAATATCATCAAAATAAATTTGCATAATAAGAAAATTGTTTTCAAAGTGTTTGATAAATAATGTAGTATCAACCTTGCCTTTGGTAAAATTATTTAAAATAAGAAAGGAACTAAGCCTTTCGTACCAAGCTCTAGGAGCTTATTTCAAACCATAGAGAGCCTTAGTTAATTTGAATACATGATTAGGAAGAAGAGAATTTTCAAATCCAGGAGGTTGTTCGACATATACTTCTTCCGAAATAAAACTATTCAAGAAGGCACTTTTGACGTCCATTTGAAATAGTTTAAAATTATTACTACTAGCATAGGCAAGGAGCATCCTAATGGTTTCTAATCTTGCCATAGGAGCGAAGGTTTCTTCGTAGTCGATACCTTCTTCTTGGTTGAAACCTTTGGCCACTAATCTAGCCTTGTTTCTAACCACGATATCACATTCGTCTTACTTGTTTCTAAAGACCCATTTAGTACCAATGACTAAATGGTCACTAGGTCTAGGAACAAGCTTCCATATCTCATTTCTCTCAAATTGATTCAATTCCTCTTGCATTGCAATGACCCAAGAATCATCTTTCAAGACCTCATTAATGCATTTAGGCTCGATTTGAGAGAGAAAGGCAGCATTAGCACAAAAGTTCTTGAAAGAAGAACGAGTTTGAAACCCTTACGATGTATCTCCTATAATTTGCTCTTTTGGATGAGCATCTACATACTTCCATTCCTTGGGTAAGGAGATTTTGGAAGAAGATACATCCAAGTTGCTATTTTGAGGAGGGGGTTCCTTTAAATCCAAATTTTCAAAACCAATATAATCATCAAAATCATTTTTCTTTAACTCAAAAATTTCATTAAAAATTACATGAATAGACTCTTCTATAACTAAGGTTCTTTTATTAAAAACACGAAAAGCCTTAGAAACAGAAGAGTAACCAAGAAAGATGCCTTCATCGGATTTAGCATCAAATTTTCCTAAGGCATCCTTTTCATTTAAAATAAAGCATTTGCAACCGAAAACTTTAAAATAAGAAACATTTGGTGTTTTGTTATTCCATAATTCATAGGGAGTTTTTGATAGAGATGGTCTTATTAGAACCCTATTCATGATGTAGCAAGCCGTATTCACGGCTTCGACCCAAAAATACTTAGGTAGACTATGTTCATTCAACATAGTTTTTGTCATTTCTTGTAGATTTCTATTTTTTCTTTCTACTACTCCATTTTGCATTTTGTTGAGAGTTTCTTGGAGTAGAGAAATTATGGTTATATTCGTTAACTTCACAAAAATTTTGGAAATCGCGGTTTTAAAATTCGCCACCATGATCACTCCGAATTGATGAAATCATGAAACCTTTTTCGTTTTGAGTGAGTTTACAAAATTTAGAGAAACATTTGAAATAATCACTTTTGTGAGCTAAGAAATAGGTCCAAGTGTATTGAGTATAGTCATCTACAATTACAAGAGCGTATTTGCTTCCTCCTAGACTTGTCGTGTCAATTGGTCCAAATAAGTCCAAATGGATCAATTGTAATGGTCTAGTGGTGCTAATTTGATTTTTTGGTTTGAAACTAGTTTTTATTTGTTTACCTAGTTGACATGCATCGCATACTTTGTCCTTAACAAACTTCATATTTAGAATCCCTCGTACTAATTCTCTAGATGAGATCTTAGATATTAGTTTCATGCTTGCATGGCCTAATCTCCTATGCCAAAGCCAAGCATCATCTTTTAAAGTGGAGAAGCACATTTCATTACCTAGTTCATCAAGATTGATGGTGTAGACATTATTTTGTTTTAATGCAATCATAGTCATGTTATTGTTTGGTTTTTCAATAATACACACGTTTGATTCAAATCTAACGATATAACTTTTATCACATAATAGACTAATACTCAAGAGAATATGTTTTAATCCATCAACTAGTAATACATTATCAATAGAAAAGTTTAATTTGTTACCTATGGTTCCCTTGCCAATGATTTTGTCTTTGTTGTTGTCTCCGAAGGTGACATAGCCTTCATCTATGCTAATGAGTTTGGAGAATTGGGATAGATCTCTGGTCATATGCCTTGAGCATCCACTATCAAGGTACCATCTCTTGCTCTTAGCTTGTGACGGTGTATGTTTCTACAAGAAGGGATTATTTTTAGGTACACATTTACTTTTGGGTGCCTCAAAAACTGATCTAACTTGTTTATCATATTGCATAGACTTGATCATGGTTCCTTTAGGAACCCAAATCAATTTGTTCGGACTAATTTTCTTGAATGGACATTGATAAGTTTTATGTCCATATTTGCAATAAAAGTTCTTCAAGAGGGAATGTTTTAAGGTCCTTGGCCTCTTGAATGGCAATAACTTTTGGATCCCAACTTTTAGGAAGGGATCTTAAGATTTTAGTTACTAGTTCAAAGTTAGAAAAATCTTTACCAAGAGCTTTGAGTCCATTGATGACATCCGTGAAACGGGTGTACATATCTCCGATGGACTCACTTGGTTTCATTTGAAAAAGTTCGTAAGAGTGTACAAGAATGTTAATTTTAGACTCTTTCACTCGGCTAGTGCCTTCATGAGTGACCTCAAGAGTTCTCCAAATATCAAAAGCAAAATCACAAATTGAAATGCGATTAAATTCATTTTTGTCTAGTGCACAAAACAAGGCATTCATAGCCTTTGCGTTTAAAGCAAAAACCTTCTTCTCCGATTCATTCCATTCACTCATCGGAAGAGAAGATTTTTGAAATCTATTTTCAACAATAGTCCAATGCTCGAAATCCATGGAAATGAGGAAGATTCTCATACGTGTCTTCCAATACATGTAATCCGGCCCATTAAACATAGGTGGACGTGTAATAGAATGTCCCTCACGCATGCCGGAGTAAGCCATCTCTCTTGGGTATTAAACCAAATATGAGAGTGAGCCTTGCTCTAATACCAATTGTTAGAATCAGAGTGGCACTAAGAGGGGGAGGTGAATTAGTGCAACAGATTAAAACTAGTAGGTTTGAAACTGATTCCGTAAAATGCGAGGAGATTTCGTTCGATAGTAACTTGAGTAAAGTGAAGAACAAAAACTTGCTTCTATGTAGACAATGATTGCAGAAAAATAACAACTCACACATTCAATGAACACGTAGATTTAAAGTGGTTCGGTCAAAATGACCTACATCCACTTGCGAAGCCTTCTTCGATGAGGCCCCCAACTTCCACTAGCAAATCACTTTGAAGAGGAAGGACAAATACCCCTCTTACAACCTTTACAAGTGGTTTACACTCTTACAAAATTTCAGCAAGAAAGAAAGGGAGGTGAACACTCAAGCAATTTGAAAGTAAGACTTGCTAAGGCTTTGCTAAGACCCTTTTTTTTACTCTATTGCTTCTCAAAAGTTGTAATCTCTGCAGAGAATTGAGGGGTATTTGTAGGCCTCAAGAGGATTCAAATTTGGGCTCCAAAATTTAAATTTTCTTCGGTTCCCGAAGCTAGCGGTGCCACCGCCTGTCAGTTCTAACACTGACAGTGTACTGGGCGGTGCCACCGCCTAGCTCTTCGGGTGCTGGGCGGTGCCATTGCCCAGACGGACGATGCCACCGCCTGGCTCGGGTGTTGGGCGGTGCCACCGCCCAATATGGCGGTTCCACCGCCCGACCTTACTGGTCACTGGTTGGGCTTTAAGTCCGGCCCAAACCAAGTTTCATTTTGGGCCCAATTAGCCCCTAATCAAGATATAGGATTATTTCTTAATCCTAACCTTAATTACATGCAAACTACGTAACTAAAAACATAATCCTAAGCAAGTTTTTAACCGGTGAACTTCAAGTCTTGTTCCGGCAAGGTTTCTGGCGATCTTCCGGCAGACTTCCGATACGCCCTTGGATTTCTTCCGACGGACTCCCAATTGGCTCTCGATCTTGTGGCAAAATCAGTGAGTGGTCGAGCCTTTTCGGTGATCTCTGCGAACCTCCGATGATCTCTTCGGCGGACTTCCAAAAACTCCGACAAGTCTCCGATTTCTTCTCGATTAGTTCCGACAGCATCTCCAACGAATCTTCGGACTCTCAAACACCATCGAACTTGATTCCGGTAGACTCGCTTTATATCTTCAACCTTTCATAGTTAATCCTGCATACTTATCTCAACATATGAATTAGATAAAACATGACAATTGACTTCATCATCAAAATCCGAGATTCAACATATGTGTCTTTTTCGAAAGTTTTTTCATCCTCTTTCCTGTTTTCATGGATTTGATTTCTTCTTTCTTTTTCGATTCCAAATAAAATCTTAAAGAACAATCCAAGATCCTATCTTGAATCACACACATCTGAAAACAAAAAGGGAGGAAAGAAATTTCTTTTCTTTGGCATCGCCCGAGAACTCTCTTATAAGAGAATGAGTTAGGGCCGGCGGTGGAACCGCCCCAACCCATGAGAACTCTCCCTAGAACTCTCACAATACTCTTTAAACCTCTCTCACCCTCATTCTAACCTTTAGAAGCCTAAGAGAGGGATTCTTATTGGTTCAAGCTCTCTATCTTCCAAGGAATTCTCCATAAGGTAAAATCTGAAATCTTTCCTTCCTCTTCTCATTATTTTGCCTACTCTTTACAGTTTCATATTCTTGATCTATCATCTTATTTAGATAATGGCTCCTAAGAGATCAACAAGAACAAAAGGGAAGAGGGTGGAAGGAGATTCATATGACCAAAACCTTTTTAGATCTAATGAAGTAGCAAGATTATCGTGAAGTCCAGGAGCTTGCTGAGAGTCCGTCGGAACATTGCCGAGAGATCGTCGGAAGTTCACCGAAAGATCATCGGAAGCTCGCCGAAAGAAACTAGACTTACGGACTTGTTTAGCTTAGAATATGTCTTAGAAATCATAGTTATAATTGGGTTTGGATTTGGGCCAACCCAATTAGGGGTCAGTTGGGCCCATGTAAGGACTGTGTTGGGCCAAATGAGAGGCCCAAACAGTGACCAAGAGGTAGCACCGTCATGGCACAGTCTTTGAGACTGTGTCAAGCGATGGTACTACCGGTCTAGGCGGTGGTACCTCTCAGATATAGCCTCTGAGAACCACCGCCCAGATACAGCCTCCGAGAAGGCTACAAACGATGGTACCGCCCAGTGTCAGGCAGTGGTACCACCTGCACTCGGGAAACCCAGGATGAGATGTTTTTAGGCTCCAAGTTTGAATCAACATGAAGCTTATAAATACCCCTCTCATCCTTGGGTAAAATATATAAGCACAGAAAGTTTTAAAATGAGAAAACGCCATAGAAACCACTTAAGAAATCCCTCCTCTAGCTTAAACTTAGAATTTTGTTTAGAGAGGAGTGAGTGCTTATAAGGGTTGTCTCCTAAACCCGGGAAAAGGAGAATAGGGGTGTAAGAAGGAGGTTGATCTTTGCCTATTAAAGGAAGATCGTTAGTGGATGCCGGTGGCCTTGACGGAAGGGGAATCGATGGAGTGGATATAGGTCATGACGACCGAACCACTATAAAATTGGCATGTTCTCTGATTTGCATTTCTATTATTGCCATTTATATACTACAAACTAAATCTTTACTTGCCTATTATATTCACTTCATATACGAACGGTTTCAAAGTTATTACCTTTACGAAATGATTTTTCATCGGAATTAGTTTAAATCAAAACGAAGTTTTAAACACACATTATTTTACCGCTATACTAATTCACCCCCCCCCCCCCCCCCCACCTCTTAGTGCCGACCCCGATCCTAACAAGATTCACTAGCTTGCATAATATAGAACTTGCTTTGCTTTCTTGAACATCACCAAGAAGTACTATCTTGCTTATCTCAAGAAGCAAAACATGCTAACTTGGACATCTTTAATTATTACTAGCTTGCATAATGATAAAATTAAAAATTATGTTTATTATGTAATAATTTGAAATTATGTCGCAAATGGTGCTAGTTTACATGCTCTAAAATGAAATAAAAATTTGCTAGCATATATGTTGCAAAACTTACATATCTCTAAAAACATGTTACTTGGATGATGTACTTCTCCTTTTTGTTAATGACAAAACGGGAGAAGTATGATGATGTTATGCATAATTTTATAATGATATGTTGCTTGGATTTGTGAATCCAAGAGTTCTATAAATATGCCATATTGATAGGGGGAGTTTGTTTAAACTCCGGGAGTTAAGATTAACTCCATCATCAATTGGTTGTCATCATCAAAAAGAGGAAGATTGTTGAAACTCAGATTTTGATGATAAAACCAATTAATAAGTGTTTATGATTTGATTTACGTTTTGAGTGATGCAGGATGCTTCGATTAGGTTGAGACAATTAAAGTAGGAAGAATCATGTTGGGCTGGTGGAACATGTCAAAAAATTGGACGTCGAGTCGGAGGATCGATCGACTTATTGACAAAAGGCTTCGGGCCATAAGTTCAGGCATCGGGCCAAGAAGAGCAGATATTGCGCTAAGAATATCGGAGTTGCGGAGTCAACTGGCCGATTAAGTAATAGGTCGCAAGAGAGGACAATGCGTCGAAGAATCGGACTAAGCGTCGATGGATCAATGACATAACAGACAACATGATTCATACTTAGTATTAATTGTCTAGAACAAAGTATGTTTTTACATGTGCAGGATTAACTATGATAGCAAGGCATAAAGCAAAATGAAGTCCCGGAGTCAAGAACGTGATTTTATTGGGAGTTCGAGAGTTCGTCGGAAGTCTGGACGTTCGTCGGAAGTTCTACCAGAACCAACCGAGAAGTCCTATAGCTTGCCAAAGAAGCTCATCGGAACTCACCAAGAAGATCATCATGAAGTCCAAGAGCTTGCTGGGAGTCCGCTAGAACATTGTCGAGAGATCATCGAAACTTCGCCGAAAGATCGTTGGAAGCTCGCCGGAAGAAAACTTGACTTACGGACTCTGTTTAGCTTAGTAAATATCTTAAAATTCATAGTTAGCATATAATTGAGATTAGAATTGGGCCAACCCAATTAGGGGACAATTGGGCCCAAGTTTGGGCTGTTGGGCCAAGAGAAAGGTCTAAATAATGACCAAACAAATGAAACCGTTGTGGCAAAGTCTCCGAGACTGTGTCAAGCGATGGTACCGCTAGTATAAATGGTGGTACCACCCAGCACAATCTTTTAGGCGATGGTACCGCTAGACTAGGTAGTGGTACCACCCAGTGTCAGACTGCAGGCAGTGGTACCGCCCGTACCCTAAAATTTTGAGGGTTTGAATTTTGGGCTCCAAATTTGAATATATTTGGGGCATATAAATATTCAAGCTATTCCTACATGGATTAAAAAGAAATATTGAGCAAAACTCTGTGATTCTAAAGTTGTAAATTTTAGAAAGTTTAGTTCCCTCCTCCCAAAACTTAGAGAGAGTTCTAAAGGAGGTGTGAGAGGGATACCTTGTAAAAGAGGATTGTAAAAGGTTGTCTCCTAAACCTATGAAAAGGAGAAGAGGGGTGTAAAAGGGTACTTGGTCTTCGTCTATTAAAAGAAGATTGATAGTAGATGCCGGTGGCCTCGACGAAAGAGGAATTGACGAAGTGGATGTAGGTTACGACGACCGAACCACTATAAAAATCTAGTTTGTGTTTCTCTTATGCAATTTACTTTAATGTAAACCACTTTACTTGTTTTACATCCACTATGCTCTTCCGTACGCTTTCAAAGTTAATACCTTTATGAAATGGTTTTTCGTCGGAAACGGATTTAATTGCAACAAAGTTTTGAACCGACGTAATTTTTACCGCTACACTAATTCACCCCCCCCTCCCCCCCCTCTTAGTGCTGCTCTTGATCCTAACATTGAATAGGTTTGAGCAATGCAAAGCTAGTTGATTCTCCTCTTTAATAACTCATAACCCATATTAGCATTAAAATACTAACTCTTTTAACCTAGATTTATAGCAACTAGGGCTGAAAAAGAGGGCCGAGACAAAAAGGGTAGCAATAGTTGTGGACGTGGCTAAGAAAACTAGAGAAATCATAATAGTGGTGGTTAAGGGTAGACGAACAATAGAAGAAAAAGAGAAGAAGATAAGAATAACGTAGAGATTGTTCTCAATCATCCAAGCAGCCTTAGTTTAGATCAAATTTGCAATGGATTCTTGTTGTGATCACTTGAGGAGTTTTTAGATATTATGCACAGTAATATAATCCTTAAATCTTAGTTATTCTCTTGTGATTGTTGCTTGAGTTTTAGGTAAAAAACTTTGATATCCGTATGTTTATTATTTTTATAGTGGATCTGCTTTTCTGGTTTACCCCATAATTTTTACCTTTCGCATTAGAGAAATTTTTTCATATAAATCTTGATATTTTATGTAATTGTGATTTACATCTCAACTTAGAAGGACTTAAAGTTGAGCAGTAATATCCCTAATTTAATTATGTGCTTATACAATCTTTAATTGTCAAACTTCATACTTGAAAATCTTTTCATTAAGATGCTAATAAGAGTGGCTTATATGAAGTCATAAATTATTCTTTAGTGAATTTTATAAATTCTTTGACCATAAAATTCAAAAATGATACTCATGAATGCAGATCTAATGAGCACCACACTTAAAAAGATTGCATCGTACTTAACCGATTGGATTGCTCCCACCATTCATACGTTGTTTTTCTTAAGTGACAATAATTGAATCCATTGGAATGGGTGGTTTATCCCAGCATCAAATTAAGGTCTGTTTACCCAAGAGTTAGGAGAACTTTTTCTTTTTAATTAGAAACACTTAAAAGTAGAATAGCATTAATAAGAGGAAAAAGAAAAAAAAATATAAAAGTAAAAAAAAAATCAAATTTAAGCTATGAAATAAATAATTTATATCAATGTAAATTCTAACCTTCCTGTGGGTAGAGGGGCATCATGCATAAAATTTACCTCATATTTTAGTTCTTTTATTAATAAAATTGATAAAAATAGCACTAAAATAAATTTTTATACCTATGTGACTAGGAAAATTAAATACTCTTGTTACTGTTTTATTCCAATTAACTCTTTAAAAATATTTACCTCCCTATAGGGCTAATTGTTTACCCTTCATACGTTAATTGCAATCTTTTTGATGTCATTTGTCTTTATATAGTCATTGTAAAAATTATTTTGTCATAGATATGACTATCAATAATCAATATTATATTATGACTTAGGTTGATGTGGCTACTACTAAGTTACAAATATTGAAACCATCTAATAGTAAGCTCATCAACAAATCCTTTTATTGATATATAATATAAGAAATAACTGAAATCACATACATGTATAATAAGTCATATACGCCTTTTAAAAGAATCTCAACATTTTTTGTAACAAGATACAAATTTAGTATGTTCAATGAGACTTATCAATTACAAATCATATAATGAAATCCACTTGCTGGACTAAAAAAACATCAACTATCGATATATTTAAAATAATCTAAGTTTTTTTTATGGTAAATTGCCCAATAAACATTATACTCCCTCTTGTTATAAGCCTTTATTTGCAATGGCGATTCAATTTGATGACAACTAGGTCGGTATGGGAATACATGGAAGGTCAACGCTTTAGTTATTATTTGTCCCACAATCCAGATGGAAGAAGAAAGAAAGAAATAAATAAATAAACCAATAAATAAAATTAATATGCCAGAAGAACCAGAGCCAAAGGCTCGTAATCCGACCCATCTCCCATTCCTCTACCGACCTACCATAAACCCCCTCTTTCATCTCTCACACTGTCTCCCTCTCTTTTGCTTGCTCCAAAACCGAGGAGAAAGAGAGAGAGAGGGAGGGGACGAGAGAGGGAGCTCTGATTTATGTCTTCGAGCACTGCTGCCTCATTCCATCATCAAGCTCGAGCTCTCTGGACTCGCCCCTTCCTTACCTCTGCTCTGGAATTCATGACTCCGAACACCGATTCGATGCGCTTGAATTCGTCTGGGTACGTTTGCGATGTTTGCTGGCTTGCTCGCTTACTTGCTAGGTTTGTTGATTGATTTATTTGTGTTGCAGAGCTGGTTTTGGAGTGGAGTCCTTTGGGTTTCTCCTCCTGGATCGGTGTTTCTTCATCTTCTTGCTTCGGATTAGAGGAGGAACCCTACCTTGACCAACCCTGTTCTCTCTCCTGCTATTTTTCTTGTGTTTTGCCCTTTTCTTTTGTGTTGTTTCCGAATTTTGGGGGAGTTCCAGAGGGAGATTAAGATGATGGAACCGCGGATTCAACAGCTCTGGAGCCGATACAGGATGCGAAGGAAGAGGAAGATGAAGAAGTTAGACAGCTTGTGTTCGATCAGAGATCTGAAACCGCCACTGATGAGGAGGAAAATTAGTGGGAAGCTGGAGAGGTCGAGCGCCGCCAGATCGACTCCCGTCCAAAGAATCAGGGTCTTCTTCACCGATCCCGATGCCACCGACAGCGACGACGGCGACGAGGCTGTAATGAAGCAGTGTAAGCGAGTGGTCCGCGAGATCCATGTGGACCCGATCGCTAAAACCCTAAAAACCCCAGCCGATCCAGAGAACGAGAGGAGACAGAAGAAGAAGAAGGAAGCGGCGAGAGTGGCGGTGCCGTCGCCCGCGGCCACCGGCAGGCACAAGGGCGTCCGGCAGCGGCGGTGGGGCAAGTGGGCGGCGGAGATCCGGGATCCCATCCGACGCGCCCGCCTCTGGCTCGGTACCTTCGCCACCGCCGAGGAGGCGGCTGCCGCGTACCGGGCTGCCGCGTCACGGCTGGAGGAGGAGAAGCGCCGTCTCCAGCACTCCGGGCCGGCGGAGGGCTCGGCCTATTCCTTCGTCTCCGTCCCGTCCCCGTCCTCAGTCCTCACACCACCAGCGGCGACGGCGGAGGAGGAGGCTGAGAGATCCATCGCGGAGTTCTTCGGGGAGCGGCGGGTGGAGGTACCGGCCGAGATGGACTTCGATGCGCTTGACGGAGATGCGCCGTTCTTGCTGGGCGAGCTGGGGGATGACTTGATCGAATTCGACGATGGATTTGACGATCTCCCACTCTGGGAGCAGCCATTGGACGGTGGAGATTTCTCCTTCCTCGATCTCTAGCTTCATTTTTGCAGCGTAAATGGTCACAGGAAAAAAGAATTATATATATTATACTTTTATGGTTAGCTTTATAGTGTGTCAGAGGTGGAGGTTTTGGTTCACTCAGCCCTATTTTTGCAGTTTAAGAAGGGCAGAGAAAAATATTAGCTGGGAGACAGTAGAATGTGATAGGATTTTGGAAATTGTAATAATCAAAATATATGTTGTGAGATATATATATATATATATAGAGTCTGTGACGTGGAGTTTGTAGAGATGCAATATGTTATGTTTCCATAGGATTTGGGAGGAAGTGTGTGCGGAGACGAAAAAGGACAAAAGGTATGTTATAATGCGGTACTCCATGCGTCTTCACACTATATCTCTATAATAATGTTGAGCTGTATCTCTATAATAATGTTGAGCTGTACTGCACTAGTGCAACTTGGGGTGCCCTGAAAGTGTGTTAGTGTCTTTAGCGTTGGGTTAAGTTGCTTCCAGTGATGAATAACATGAAAAGTATATTTGATTAAACTATTGCACATAGTGATAAGAACAATCCATTGATTTTGGTATCTTCTTGTGGTGCACTTACACACCTAAGTTTGTCAATTTTCACCAGGAATATGGACGCTCCAATTCTTGGTGGTCCCTGTCTGTGACATCGGCAGTTAGATCAAGTCAACAAGGAGTGCCAAACATATCAGCATCTTCTCTTGCATATCTCGGAACTCTTTAGGATTCATCCTTTAGAATAAACCTTAGAATTGTGTGCTTCATTTTTCTTGCATCTTGATCTGAATGAGTTTTTAAATTTTATTGGTACTAAGACCATAGAAACAAGTATTAATTGGTTTATAACTTAATTGGTAAGATGTATTCAACATTTATATACATTCAAATATTGGATATTGATCTTGATGGAAGGGAATATCCAAGATGTCTTTTAGATCTTTCTTTTGCCTATAAATAGATAGACTCTTTTCTTATTTATAAATTATTTTATAATAATTTTACCGACTCCATCAATAATAGTGGCCTTATAGACAGTAGAAAAGAGAGGGGAAGAGGGTTAGTTTTTTTTATAGGGATGACTAATATATCAACGGTATTTTGATTCGATATATGTCGAATAAAGATACTTATATTTTTTTTCTAGATCTATGATATATTATATTTCAATTCTTTGCATGAATATTTTTTGTATTACATATGTCTCACAATTGATCTCAGGGCTATAGGTTAATGAAATATAATATCTTAGATCATAACAGAATTTTAGATTTATTTGTATGATTAAATCTATTCATAATTTGAGTCACTATTTCAATCTCAAAGTAATGTTATTTTTCCGAATTAATCTATAGTGTATTATGTCAGATTTTGTGAGTCTACCTCTTGGTGCTCCTCGCTTGTGGGTGCTGGGGATTCTCTTGCACACACGGCGTGAAATCTATGGGAGTCAATTGTGTTTGGGCATTGGAAAGTGTGTTACTCGATTTTGGTCAATGGGTTGTCATCGGTAATTTACTGTTGATGATGGCACTAAGGAGGGCGGCGGTTTGCCTTACCTTAGTAACTGGCTTTACCATGGGCAGTGGTTGCACTGCATGCAATGGTTGTTGCTATAAGCTCCGATGATGGTATACTGTTTGGCGAACAACGATGTCAGTAAGATCCGATGATGGTCTACTATTTGGCGAATAACGATGTCAGTAGAGTGTGTATTGGCAAGAACGATACAGTTGTGGTAGTATTAATGTTGGATAAAATATTAAAATTTTGATAGTGAAATTGAATTTGTGATGTAATTTATTTTTTAAGTGATGTAGGATTGTTGGAGTAAAACATGTCAGAAGATTTGAAGTCGGGCCGAAGGATCGGTCGACATGTCGGTAGAAGGCTCGTGCCGTAAATTCGGGCATCAAGCCGAAGGATCGGACATTACGCCAAGGCGGTCGGAAGTTGCAAGAGTCAACATGCCGATTGGGCAATACGCCAAAGGAGAGGAAGATGCGCTAAATGATCAAACGAGCGCCGGATGAACCAATGACATGCCAAACAAAGGATTCATGCTTTGTAATCATTTGTCTAAGATCGAAGTAGTTTAGGGGACTAATTGAGTTAGCTTTTGGTGTAATTGTTGAATCTCGGATTTTGATAATGAAGTAAATTGTCATTTGTTATCTAATCCATATGTTGAGATAAGTGTGTATGATTAACTATGATGAAAGTAAGACATGTAGCACAAGTTGCGTTGGAGTCAAGACTATGATTACGTTAGGAGTTCGAGAGTTCGATGGAAGTCCGGACAGTCGTCGGAGGTTCTACGGGAACAAATTTGAGAAGTCCAGTAGCTTGCCAAAGAAGCTCATCGGAGCTCGCCAAGTAGATCGTCCCAAGTCTAGGAGTTTGCCGGAAGTCCGCCGGAGCATCACCGAGGGTTCGTTGGATATTCGCCGGAAGTTCGTTGGAAGCTCGCCGGAAGAAGCGATTGACGCACTGGAGCAAGCTGCAGTATAAATGTCTTAAAATATCATAGTTAGCATGATGATTAAGTTAGAAATGAGAGGTGATCCCATTAACTTAATCTTGGGGCAATTGGGCCCTTGATAGACCCAAATTGGGCCGAATGGATCAGCCCATTCGGACCAAGATTTCCTGGCCGGTGGTGGCACCGCCCAGGAGCTGAGTCTCCCAAGACAACTAGACGGTGGAACCGCCCATGTCAGGCAGTGGCACCGCTTGGGCTCGGTCTCCGAGTGAGGCTGGGTGGTGGTACCGCCCCTGTCAGGCGATGGTACCACCCGAGCTCGGTCTCCGAGCTCTGTCAAGCGATAGTACCTTCCAGTTATGGCAGTAGTACTGCAAGGACCCCGGAATTATGAGAGATGACACTTTTGAGCTCCAAATTCAAACCAGTTTGGGGCCTATATAAACCCCACCCTTTCATGCATGAAAGGGCACTGAAACTTAGCATTTATTCTGAGATTTTGAGAGCTTAAAAGTGTTGTAAAAGGCTAGAAGTTCTTCTCCCTCTTTTCTTCTAAGTTTTGATCATTCAAGAGAGAAGTGAAAAATCTATAAGGGTTGTCTCCTAAGCCTGTTAAAAGGAGTAAAGCTGTAAAAGGGTGGTTGACTTTCGCATATTGAAGGAAGGCCTCTAGTGGACGTCGGTGACCTCATCGAAGGAGGAAGCCAAAAGTGGATGTAGGTTAAGATTGACTGAACCACTTTAAATCTTAGTTTGCATTTACATTTTGTTCTCTATCTTAACTGCAACGACCTCCATAGCTTTACTTTAACTATACTTCGCTTAATCTTAAGTTAAAGTAATTTTCGAATCGGCTTTCATACCGAAATCATTTTTATCATACGAACGTTATTTTAAATCATTGAAAGTTTTCCGCTACACTAATTCACCCCCCCCCTCTTAGTGCTCTTGATCCTAACAATTAGTATCAGAGCGGGGTTAACTCTCACTCGGATTAAAACCCAAGAGAGATGGCATACACCGAAAATCAAAAGGGCCACTTTATTACACGTCCACCCATGTTCAATGGGACGGACTACACCTATTGGAAGACTCGAATGAGGATCTTCCTTATTTCAATGGATTTTGAACTTTGGAATCTTGTCAAAAATGGATTTTCGAAGTCTTCTCTTCCAATGATCGATTGGAATGAATTGGAGAAGAAGACTTTCGCTCTTAATACAAAGGCTATGAATGCCTTATTTTGTGCGCTTAATAAAAACGAGTTCAATCGTGTTTCGGTTTATGAAACTATATTTGATATTTGGCATACACTCGAAGTGACTCACGAAGGCACAAGTAGAGTGAAAGAGTCAAAATTCAATCTTTTGATACATTCTTTTGAACTTTTCCGAATGAAACCGAGCGAGACTATTGGCGACATGTACACCCATTTCACGGATGTCATCAATGGTCTAAAAGGACTCGACAAAAGTTTTTCAGATTTTGAGCTCGTAAATAAGATTCTAAGATCCCTTCCTAAGAGTTGGGACCCTAAAGTCACTGCTATTCAAGAGGCTAAAGATTTAAACAACTTCCTTCTTGAAGAATTAATCGGGTCATTAATGACCTATGAAATGACTTGCAAAGCTCATGAAGAGCAAGAAGACATCCTTTCAAAAAATAGGAAGGATATGACACTTAGAACTTCCGAAGACCACTTGAGAAAAACTCAAGTGATGAAGATTGTGACGATGACTGGCACTTCTAACAAGGAAATTCAAAAATTCATTAAAAGAAACAAGTTTAAAATGACACAAAAAATAAATTTGAACCCAAAACGGACCAAGTTATTTGCTACAAATACAAGAAACCGGGACACTACAAAAGTTGATTATCCCCAAGCCAAGAATGAACCCAAAAAGGACCAAGTTATTTGCTACAAATACAAGAAACCGGGACACTACAAAAGTGATTATCCCCAAGCCAAGAAGAGAACACCAAAGAAGAAGGCGCTTAAAGCAACATGGGATGACTCAAGCATGTCCGAAGAAGAGGAGTCTAATACCGAGCAAGTTGCTCATTACGCCTTAATGGCCATCAAAGATGAGGTAACGAATTTAATTGATGCAGATTTATCATTTGACGAATTACTAAATGCCTTCCATGACTTATTTGATGAATGCAAAACTATTAGTAGAAAATACAAATTGCTAAAAAAGGAGCATGATAGTCTTACTTGTAATTTCGATAAGTTAAAAACTGAATATCATGATAGTTTAGCTCCATGCCATGATCTAAAAACTCTCCAAAAGGAGAACTTGCTACTTAAGGACACCTTGAAGAAATTCGAGGTTGGTAGCAAGTCTTTGAATATGATCCTTACAAATAAGGGCCATGTTCTTAAAAGAAGTGGAATCGGATTTGTGAGAAGTCCT
Organism: Musa balbisiana; assembly: GCA_004837865.1. Taxonomy (NCBI): domain Eukaryota; kingdom Viridiplantae; phylum Streptophyta; class Magnoliopsida; order Zingiberales; family Musaceae; genus Musa; species Musa balbisiana. The sequence continues at coordinate 17,309,114 of CM017196.1, read as the reverse complement.
CATCAAAATCCAACCACCTTTATTAAAGGCCCTATCTTACATGTTCGACACCAAAGCAAATACAATTTTTGTTGCAAATATGGACATAAAACTTATCATTGTCCATTCAAGAAAGTTAGTCCGAACAAACTGATTTAGGTTCCTAAAGGAACCACGATAAATTCTATACAACATGATAAACAATTTAGATCAGTGTTTGAGGCACCCAAAAGTAAATGGGTACCTAAAAATCATCCTTTCTTGTAGAAATATATACCATTACAAGCTAGGAGCAAGAGATGGTACCTTAATAGTGGATGCTCAAGGCATATGACTAGAGATCCATCTCAATTCTCTAAGCTCACTAGCATAGACGAAGGCTATGTTACCTTCGGAGACAACAACAAGGGTAAAATCATTGGCAAAGGAACCATAGGTAATAAATCCAACTTTTTTATTGAAGATGTTTTGTTAGTTGATGGTTTAAAACATAACCTTTTGAGCATTAGTCAATTATGTGATAAAGGATATATTGTCAAATTCGAATATAATGCTTGCATCATTGAAAAACCACACAAAATCACATTTATGATTGCATTAAAACAAAATAACGTATATACCATTGACATCAATGATCTTTGCAATGAAATGTGTTTCTCAGTTTTGAATGAGGATGCTTGGCTTTGGCATAGGAGATTAGGTCATGCTAGCATGAAACTAATCACTCAAATATCATCCAAAGAACTTGTAAGAGGAATTTCTCATATCAAGTTCATCAAAGATAATGTGTGTGATGCTTGTCAATTAGGGAAACAAATTAAGGGTAGTTTCAAATCTAAGAATCAAATAAGCACCTCTAGGCTCTTACAATTGATCCATATGAACTTCTTTGGACCTATCTCTACATCAAGCCGAGGAGGTAGCAAATACGCCTTCATCATTGTAGATGACTATAGTAGATACACATGGACTTATTTCTTAAAACACAAAAATGAATGCTTTAGATATTTTACCAAGTTTTGTAAACTTGTCCTAAATTAAAAGGGTTCTATGATTTCGTCAATTAGAAGTGATCATGGTGGTGAATTTCAAAACCATGATTTCCAAGAATTTTATGAATTTAATGGATACAATCACAACTTCTCTACTCCAAGAAATCCTCAACAAAATGGAGTAGTGGAAAGAAAAAATAGAAATTTACAAGAAATGACTAGAACTATGTTGAATGAACATAGTCTACCCAAATATTTTTGGGCCGAAACCGTAAACATTGCATGCTATATTTTGAATAGAGTTCTAGTAAGACCCTTACTCACCAAAACTCTCTATGAGTTGTGGAACAACAAAATACCCAATGTTTTATATTTTAAAGTTTTTGGGTATAAGTGTTTTATCTTGAATGAAAAAGATGCCTTAGGAAAATTTGATGCTAAATCCGATGAAGGAATTTTCCTTGGTTATTCTTCGGTTTCTAAAGCTTTTCGTATCTTTAATAAAAGAACTTTAATTATAGAAGAATCCATTCATGTTGTTTTCAATGAGATTTCTGAAATCAAGAAAAATGATTTTGATGATGATGTTAATTTCGATTCTTTGAATTTAAATGAAACCCCTTCTCCAACTAGCAACTTGAATGCATCCACTTCCGAAACATCCTTACTCAAGGATTGGAAGTATGTAGATGCTCATCTTAAGGAGCTAATCCTAGGAGACACATCTAAGGGGGTTCAAACACGTTCTTCTCTTAAAAATTTTTATGCCAATGCCGCTTTTCTCTCCCAAATTGAACCTAAATGTATTGACAAAACCATGAAAGATGATTCATGGTTTATCGCAATGCAAGATGAGTTAAATCAATTTGAGAGAAATGAGATGTAGAAGCTTGTTCCTAGGCCAAATGACCATTTAGTTATTAGTACTAAATGAGTCTTTAGAAACAAGCAAGATGAATATGGTATCGTGGTTAGAAACAAGGCTAAATTAGTAGCCAAAGGTTTCAACCAAGAAGAAGGTATCGATTACGAAGAAACCTTCGCTCCTGTGGCTAGATTAGAAGCCATAAGGATACTCCTTACCTATGTTAGTAATAATAATTTTAAGTTATTTCAAATGGATGTTAAAATCGCTTTTCTTAATGGCTTTATTTTCAAAGAAGTTTATGTTGAACAACCTCCCGGATTTGAAAATAATAGCCTCCCTAATCATGTGTTTAAATTAACTAAAGCTCTCTATGGTTTAAAACAAGCCCCAAGGACTTGGTATGAGAGACTTAGTTTTTTTCTTATTGAAAATAATTTCACAAAATGCAAGGTCGATACTACATTGTTTATCAAGAATTTTGAAAATAATTTTCTCATTGTTCAGATTTATGTTGATGATATTATCTTTGGTTCTACAAACAAATCTCTTTGTGAATCTTTTGCTAAAACCATGAGTCTTGAATTTGAAATGAGTTTGATGGGAGAAGTAACCTTTTTCTTAGGCTTACAAATTAAGCAACTAAGAAATGACATCTTTATTAGTCAAACTAAATATGCTTTAGATTTGCCAAAAAGATTTAATATGGAAAGCTCAAAAGCTATTAACACTCCTATGAGCACCTTGACTAAGTTAGAAGTTGATGAAAGTGGAGAAAGCTTCGATCAAAAAACTTATAGGGGTATGATAGGAAGTTTACTTTACCTCATTGTAACTAGACTAGATATCATGTTTAGTGTAGGACTTTATGCTAGGTTTCAATCGAATCCTAAAATATCTCATCTCAAAGCGGTTAAAAGAATACTTAGATATCTTAAAGGTACCACAAATCTAGGATTATGGTATCCAAAAATTGAAAAATTTGAGTTAATTGCTTATGCTGATGTGGATTTTGCTGGGTGTAGACTAGATAGAAAAAGAACATCAGGAACATGTCAATTTTTGGGACATGCTCTTGTTTCCTAGTCATCTAAGAAACAAAACTCGGTTGCACTATCAACAACCAAAGCTAAGTATATTGCAGCTAGTGCATACTGTACATAAGTTGTGTGGATGAAAAATACCCTAGAAGATTATAAAGTTTATCTTAAAAATATTCCCATTAAATGTGATAATACAAGTGCTATATGTTTAACAAAGAATCCCATTCAACACTGAAGAACAAAACATATTGATATTAGACATCAGTTTATACGAGATCATGTCACTAATCATGATGTAGTTATAGAGTTCATTGATACTAAATATCAATTAGCTGATATTTTTACAAAGCCTTTAAGTGAAGAACAATTTGATTTCATTAGAAGAGAATTAGGAATGTTAATGTGTCCGAATGCATGAACTTATTAAAATTATTTTTCGGATGTTCTTGATTCAATGATCAAATCACTTAATTGCTATGATGATTTTACACGATCACATGCCTTAATAATATGTTGGAAATTATGTGTTTTGGATACAAATATTTTCATGATAATATGCATATTTTATCTTCATGATTGTATTTGAAAATCTATAGCAAAACCTTGTCCGAATGCATGAAAGTGTTAAATTTTATTTTCAGATTTTCTTGATCTTAACGATACATTATTCTCTTCTGGACTTAATGCAGCTTTCATAAGCATATGTCATATAGAGATTAATTCATATCATTGATTTTTAATATATAGAATCAAATGCATCTCTCATAGACTTATCATGTGAAAAATATTTTATTTTCGAGAAATGGATTTGATGAAATGATTCTTTCTTATAAATTCCTTCTTGAAAAGGAAGATTTTTTTTACAAGGATTTAATTCACATATATATTTTGATCCTTGTAAAAATGAAACGTGATTTAAATCTCTTATTAATTTTAACTTCATTCGAGTAATCTCACAAATGACTTTCCTTTATCATCCAAACAGATAATTCCAAACAAAAAGGAAGAAGTAATCTCCATGTCATGTTTTTTTTTAAGATGCTTGTATAATTGGTATCCTATCACTCATTGTTGAAAAATAACATAAACCTAGTTATGGCATGAATCATTACCGCATTTATGTTTAAAATTTGCTTATATCGTTCTCCTTTTTGTTGATGACAAAGGGGGAGAAATATACGAATTGATGCTATGAGTGCCATATTTGAATTTGAATTATGTTAAGATATCAAAAGAAACTTGCATAAAAAAAAATGATAAATTGATGATAGAAATGCTATGATTGCCATATTTGCATTATGCCATATATGCATCATATTAAGATATCAAGAACTTGCATCGCAATTTTACATGTCAATATCTTGCCATGTGATGAAATGCTATGATTGCTAAACACTTGAAATGCTTACGTTATGTTAAGATATCAAAAGCTTACATCGCAATTTTACATGTTGATATCTTACCATATGATGAATTGCTACCATTACTATCATTCACACTTGAAATGTAAGACTTGAAAATGGATGTCAAGCCTTGACATCATTTTCAAAGAGATACATCATGATAGGAATCATGATGGGAGTATTGATAAGGTTAAACGATCTTAACTTATCAATATGTCTCTTGAATTCAAAGGCTTTGAATTCAAGAATGACTTATCTCAAGTATGGCATATAGATAAGGGGAGTTAAGGTTAACTCCATTATCAATTGATTGTCATCATCAAAAAGGGGGAGATTGTTGAATCTCGGATTTTGATGATGAAGTCAATTGTCATTTGTTATCTAATCCATATGTTGAAATAAGTGTGTAGGATTAACTATGATGAAAGTAAGACATGCAGTAGGAATTGCGCCGGAGTTAAGACTATGATCACGTTGGGAGTTCGAGAGTTCGACGGAAGTCCAGAAGGTCATCGGAGGTTCTACGGGAACAAATCGAGAAGTCTAGGAGCTTGCCAAAGAAGCTCATCGGAACTCGCCAAGTGGATCATCGCAAGTCCAGGAGTTTGCCGGAAGTTCGCTGGAGCATCGCCGAGGGTTTGTCGGATGTTCGCCGGAAGTTCGCCGGAAGCTCGTTGGAAGAAGCGATTGACGCATCGGAGTAAGTTGCAGTATAAATGTCTTAAATATTGTAGTTAGCATGATGATTAAGTTAGAAATGGGAGGTGATCCCATTAACTTAATCTTGGGGCAATTGGGCCCTTGACAGACCCAAATTGGGCCGAATGGATAGCCCATTTGGACCTAGATTTCTTGGCCGACGGTGTCACTACCCAAGAGCTGAGTCTCCTAGGACAGCTAGGCGGTGGAACCGCCCATGTCAGGCAATGGCACCACCTGGGCTCGATCTCCAAGTGAGGCTAGGCGGTGGTACCGCCCGAGCTCGGTCTCCAAGCTCTATCAAGCGGTAGTACCACCCAGTTATGGCGGTAGTACCGCCAAGACCCCGGAATTTCAAGAGATGACACTTTTGAGCTCCAAATTTAAACCAGTTTGGGGCCTATATAAACCCCACCCTTTCATGCATGAAAGGGCACCGAAACTTAGCATTTATTCTGAGATTTTGAGAGCTTAAAAGTGTTGTAAAAGGCTAAAAGTTCTTCTCCCTCTTTTCTTCTAAGTTTTGATCATTAAAGAGAGGAGTGAAAAATCTGTAAGGGTTGTCTCCTAAGCCCATCAAAAGGAGCAAAGCTATAAAAGAGTGGTTGGCCTTCGCCTATTGAAGGAAGGCCTCTAGTGGACGTCGATGACCTCATCGTAGGAGGAAGCCAAAAGTAGATGTAGGTCAAGATTGACCGAACCACTCTAAATCTTGATTTGTATTTACATTTTGTTCTCTATCTTAATTGTAACTGCATCCATAGCTTTACTTTAACTGCACTTCGCTTGATCTTAAGTTAAAGTAATTTCCGAATCGGCTTTCATACCAAATCGTTTTTATTGTACGAACGTCATTTTAAATCATTGAAAGTTTTCCGCTGCACTAATTCACCCCCCCTCTCTTAGTGCTCTTGATCCTAACAGTAATCATGTTAACTCAATTAGGGGCCAATTGGGCCTTAATTGAGATTAATTTGGGCTCATTGGGAGACCCATTCAGTGACCCAAATGTTGGGCCAAGTGGTGGCACTGACAGGCGGTAGAATCGCCTATGAGTTGGAAAACTCAAGAAACTCGGTCTTTAAGGCTATCAGGTGATGGTACTGCCTAGTGATAGTATGTTAGGCGGTAGTATTGTCAGACTAGGCGATGTTACTACCCAATGACAAGCTGTAGGCGGTGGTACCGCTCGTCCCCCAAAATCTCGAGGATTTGAATTTTGGCTTCAAGTTTTGAAGCTATTTGGGGTCTATAAATACCCCAGCTATTCCTGTATAGAGTAGCAAGAAAGGTAACCAAAAACTCTGTGTTTCTAAAGTTGAAAACCCATGTAAAATATAGAGTCCCTCCTCCTAAAGTTTAGAGACCATTCTAAGGGAGAGTATGAGGGAAGCTTTATAAAAAAGGGTTCTAAAGGTTGTCTCCTAAACCTGTGAAAAGGAGAAGAGGGGTGTAAAGGAGCTGTTGGTCTTTGCCCATTGAAGGAAGACTGTTAGTGGATGTTGGTGGCCTCGATAGAAGAGGAATCAGTGGAGTGGATGTAGGTCATGATAACCAAACCATTATAAAACGGTTTGCATTTATGCTTTACTGTTTATCTTTATTGCAAACCACTTTACTTCCTTATTACTTTTGCTGCACACCCTTCCAAATATATTTCAAGTTAACATCTTTTCGAAATTGGTTTTAATCGAACGTACGAATTTTTCAAACCAATGTGATTTTATCTGCTGCACTAATTCACCCCCCCCTCTTAGTGCTGCCTCATTACTAACAATTGGTATCAGAGCCTCATTATTTCTCATTTGGTTTAACACCTAAGAGAAATGACTCTTTTCGATTTTCAAGAGGGCTTTTCTATTGTTCATCCTCTAATGTTTAATGGGATGGACTACACATATTGAAAAACTCGAATGAGAGTTTTCTTGATTTTTTTTATATTTCAATATTTGGAATATCATTAAAAACGAATTTCAAAGGTCTTCTCTTCCAATGAACCATTGGAATGATTTGAAGAAGAAAACTTTTTCTTTAAATGCTAAAGCTATGAATGTTCTATTTTTCGTCTTAGATAAAAATGAATTCAATTGAGTTTTTACTTGTGAAATGACTTTCGATATTTGGCACACTCTTGAAATCACACACGAAAGCACAGGTAGAGTTAAAGAACTTATCGGGTCATTAATGATCTATGAGATGACTTGCAATTCTCATGAAGAGCCTAAGAACAACCTTCTAAAGAACATGAAGGATTTTCTACTTAGAACAAAAGAAGACCACTCGAGCGAAAGCTCAAGTGACAGTGAACTTGAACTTCTCACAATAAAGCTTAAAAAGTTTTTAAAACAAGAATCAAAGAAAAAAAATAAAGTTAAAAAGAACACAACTACTTGCTATAAACGCAAGAAGGAGGTACTTTGGGACGAATTAAGTTCATCCAAAGATGAAGAACAAACCAACAAAGGCAAGGTGGCAAACTATACCTTAACGACTTTTGACAATGAGGTAACCAAAATCCCATTGCTTTATTTTTAAATTACTTGATACATTTCATATGTTACTTTTAAATTAGTATATAAAATATAATAAATAAATAAATAAATAAATAAATAAAAGGGGATCATGCTTTTTTTTCTAGTTATTTTGAAAAAATGATCATGACAATTGCATGTTTTATAAAATTACAACAAAATATTAATCTAATGCTTATACACCTACTAAGATTAATCTTTTGTATATGTTTAATAAATAATTATGTGTATCATGATGATTTTGTATTGCTTTTCAGTTTTAAACATGATGGATAGTTTTCATATGAAAAACTTGAGCATACTTATATGAAATCAATCACATAAAATGAAATACATAAAAAGAAAAATATATTATCATTCGAATTAAAATAATAAATCAAATCTCTTGTTTGAAGATGCTTTATGTTTAATGAAATCATATTTAATTTGAAGTAATAATTTGAAATCATGCTTAATGAGTTCATATTTCAAAATTATGCATGATGATTTTTTCAATTTATGGCTTATCGATCTTTGCCATAATAAAAGTTACTTTTTCAGTTTTAAACATGATACATGTTTTGATTTGGCATAAATGACAAAGGCATGCTTGTGTGAAATAAAAGGAAATATATTTTCGTTAAAATTTCTCAATCCCTAATGACAAAGGATTGCTAACTTGCATATTTCAAGAAGCAAAAGTTACTTTCTTGAACATCTCAAATTTTGCTAGCTTACCTTTTCTCAAAAGATGCAAAATTTTACCAACTTTCATATGTGTAAAATTTACTAACTTGCATGTTCCAAAATTATGAAAAACTTACTAAATTTGCTAGCTTGCAAATTGTATGGAGAAAGAATTGCTAGAAACGTAAAAATGCTAGCTTGCATGTTTCAAGTAGATGTAAAAAACATGCTATCTTACATATCTCAAAAGGTATAAAATTTTTGCAAAAAGACTTACTAGCTTGCAGTAATATCATCAGTTTGGAGATACCACCACCTGACACAATCTTGAAGATTGTGTTTGGGCAGTACCATCATCCGGTCTCGGTGGTACCATCGTCAGACCCTGCTATAAGACACTGCATGAGCTAAACAACAAGCCAAATTTAGCCCTAATTCAGGCCCAATTGACCCCTAATTGAGTTGGCATTATTTCACCCCAATACCGACTTAATTAGACCTAAATTAACCCAATCTAGACATATAATTACAAGCATAAATCCTATGTTGTCCGGCATGTCATTGGTTCATCCACCGCTTCGTTCGATTCTTCGGTGCATCATCATCTCCTTCGGTGTATTGCCTAATCTGTATGTTGGCTCCTGTAACTTTCAATCTCCTTGGCATAATATTTGATCCTTCGGCCCGATGCCCGAACTCATGGCACGAAGCCTTTTGTCGATACATCGACTGATCCTCCGGCCCGACGTCCAATCTCCTAACATGTTCCACTCCAACCCAATGTATGATTCCTCCTGCTTTAATTGATTTATCTTTTCTGATCGAAGTTAGTCCTACATCACTCAAAACATGGATTAGATTGTAAAGTCTATCAATTGACATTAAGTATGTCATGTAAGGGATTTGAAAGTGACATTTTCTAAAAATAAACATGTAGTAGAAATAAATAACATGCATACTTTACAAAATGTAAACAATCAAGATAAAGACTTCTATCTTAATCTACTCATACTATTTTCTCGTAAAACACACAACTCCTTTTAGTATGTGAATCGGAGATCTCTGATGGATCTCTAGTGGGGATCGAGATCCAATCGTCATCTCAACGTAATCTTAAGGGACTCAACCAATCACGCTAAGCCTAAAAAGGTAGGCAACTCTTGCTAATCATAACTCCTTATGATTCTTGTCTTGTTCGACCTCCAAATCACCATTGTCTCAAGGGACTTGGCCAACCATGATGTTTAGTTAAGTAATCACTATTATTACAAGATGAGTTTGATTTGATGATATGCCCTAGAGAGACTAGACCAAGCATACCATGTCCTCAAGTCTCACCGATAATATCTCTTTATCATAGGCAAGATATCGAATCACGATATAGGTGAGCCTCGAGGGACTCGACTAACTCAACCTACGTCGAGAATCGATTTCTTTTGATATGACCATAAGGTTTTATCATTGAAGAAAAAGGGGAAAAGGGAATGATCGCTTCGAGAGGATCGGCCTCCTTGATCACTTCGAGGGGATCGGCCTCCTAGGGTTTGTCCATAGACTAAAATAATATTTTATTGATTCATTGATGGATTTCTAAAAAGAAATGGTTATATCACTATTTATAGAGTTCCACCTAAAGTCCACTAGAACTTGGACTCTTAATAATAAATAAATATTAAATAAATTCTATCCGACTCTAATTGAATTAAATAGACTCAATAAACATTATTCAAAAGCTTAGAAAATAAAGGGATCCTAACAATTATGCCCCCTTCAAATCAGTCTTGTCCTCAAGGCTTAGTAACATCAAACTCGGGGAGCTTCTCTTTTAGCGCTTCAGTCATAGGCTATCTACAACGCATCACAATTCATTGATCAAGTAAGTATGGTCTTCACTTTTTGATAGTGTAAGCAATAGGTTGGTCTTTCAGCAATCATTGCAAAAAACTTTTGGCCATGTATAATCACTTTTATCTTTGAACATTTGCCATCACAAGTGAAAATTCATCCATCAGCGATCTTTACTTTGAATCTGTCACAACCTTCAATGTGGTGGGCCAATCGGTTAACAGTCTCACTATCTATAAAATTGTTAGTATTACCAGTATCAATCAAAACTATAACATGCTAATATTTTAAAGTTCCGTCAACTTTCATAGTTTACGGGTTAGAGTAGTCGGTTAATGCATGCATTGTATGTATAGTAGGTCCAAAATCTTCAGTAGAATTCATACCTTCATGATCGGAGTCCAACTCTTCTGCTTCCGGTTCCTCCTCGATCGACTCAATCATCAAAAGTTCTCCTTGTTTGCATCGGTGCTTCTTACTCCACTTTTCATTGCAATACTAACACAAACCCTTCACTGATCTTTCTTTGAGTTCTTCTCGAGTTAGTCTGCAAATGTTAGGATTTCGATTGGGAGGATATGGGAAGGGTTGCTTGCTGATTACCTATTTATTGACACTTCTATTTCGATAATATTCTCTACTAATTTTTTCCTCATACAGGTATGCAAATAAAATCATAGCTATCATAGTGCGGGGTTGATGAGCCTTAACTTCACACCGGATCTTTTGATTAAGCACTTCAATAAATGTACCCAAGAGTTATCGTTCCGACTAATCTCTAGCTTGATTTGATAATCTTTCAAACCTACTTTGATATTCTAACGCTGTAGAAGTCTGATGAATTTTGATGAGCTGTCCATCAACATTCTCATATTCAGATGGGCCAAAGCGAACAAGAAGCCCTCTTTTGAATTGCTCCCACGAAGGAACTCTGTGGCAAGTTTCATGTCAATCGTACCACTGGATTACATCTCCATCAAGCTGGATTGAGGCCACTTTTACCTTGGATTCTTCTGGGGTTCTGTGAAAACGAAAAAAAATTTCTGCCCTAGAGATCCAACTAGTCAGATCTCTATCTTTCCATCTCGAAAATTCCACCTTCATGTGTCAGTAGTTTGTGTCACAATCTTGAGGCTCTTTTCTTATATTTCCAGATCTGTGCAACATAGAACTTGAGCCCCCATCTTGTTGAAATTTGTTGAGGCTCTCTAGTAGGCTCTTTTTAAAATCATTAAATGTTTATTACAACCGGTTCTCAATTTGTGCTTTCATTGAGTTATTAGTGGCCATTGCGTAATACTACAAATCTATAATCTTAACTCATGTTTCTGGTGTCGGAACTAAGGCATCAATCACTGCCCTATTCGGTGCTACTATTGTGATGTAGTCGATGGTCACACTATGGTAATGAAGGGTTGCTGCGAGGATGTAGGGATGTAGTTGCGGTCGCTACGTGGGAGGCAGCGATGCTTGTTACGGTCGTTGTGCGGAGAGATCGTTGATGCTAAGGGCTGGGACGCAGCGATGGTGGTGTGGTTGGGGGCAATGCTGCCAAGGGCTCGCCAGTGTGGTGGCTGTGATAGCGTGAACGGAAGGCAGCATTGCTTTGTCTCTATCGCACTGCGGAAGGAGGCGTTGGTGATGCCGAGGGATCGCGTGTGGTTGAGGAAATGGCAATGGCTACGGTGGTCATGGTTGCCTTGTTTTGATTGCCGCAAGGCAGCAAAGCTTATTGTGGTTGGGGGTAACGCCGCCAAGGGCTTGCCGTTGCGGTGGCTGCGATGGCGGGGACGGAAGGTGGCGTTACTGTCTCTATCGCACTACCGAAGGAGACGCTAGCGACGTCGAGGGATTGTATGCAGTTGAGGAAACAACGATGGCTGCGGTGGTCGTGGTCGCCTTGTTGTTAGACCCTTACAGATTCTAAGCTTGGAGTTGATCTCTTTAGGGGATTGACCTCCTTGGAACTCTATAGGATTCCTTCCTCCAAATTGTTACTCAAAGGCAACAGAAAATATTCATCTATTACCTATCAAAAGAGGATTAATACATGGTTATTTATAGGGCTTCTAAACTCCAACTCCTAATAGGACTCCTACTCAAGACTTCTACTCAATTAGGACTTATACTCAAGACTCCTATTCCACTACAACTCCTAATGCTTCTCTAAGAAACACTCTCCTAACTCTAGCCAGCCTCTTCACCTCTTTAATAGGGGTCGATTAGGTAGGTTTTACATAAATACCCCTTTCAATAAAATTCAATTTAGGACTCTCCTAGCTAGAGTCCTAATAGACCTGCCCTCTTCAAATCAGCCTTGTGCTCAAGGTTGACAATTCATGAATTCTGGGAATTTGATCTTCAAGTCGTCATAGTTCTCCCAAGTGGCATCTTCTATTGGTAAGTTCGCCCATTGTATTAGCACTTCAGTAGTGGGTCGTTGTCATTGAGTCACGATCCGTCGATCAATAATGGCACTTGGCTGGGTCTAGAGTTCTCCTTGGGTAGTTATATATGGTAGATGGCTTTGGGCTATCTCATTTTGTCCTAGCTTGAGTTTTAAACATGACACATGGAAGACTAGATGGATTCGTGAGCTGGCGAGTAAGTCCAATCTGTATGCTACCGCTCCGATGCGCACCAAAATTTGGTAGGGTCCAGGGAACCGAGGTAAAAGCTTCATAGATGCTCTAGTCTAGATTGATGTTTGCTTGTATGGCTGGAGTCAGAGGAAGACCCAATCTCTTACTGAAAATTCTCTTTCACCTTTGTGTTGATCATATTGTTGTTTGATCCTTGCTTGAGCTGTAGTGAGATTATCTTTTAGTGACTTTAGCATTTTATCTCTATCTTGTAGGTCCCGCTTAATATCCTCAAGAAAGTCACTGGTTGGAAATGAAATGGTCAAAAATTTAGCTTGCTCAGGTAGTCGTGAAAGTGCATCTATAACAACATTCTCTTTCTCCTTTTTTTAAGTTATTTCATAATCATATCCAAGAAGTTTTGTTACTCATTTTTGTTGCTCGGGAGAAGATATCTTTTGCTCCAAGAAATATTTTAGGCTTTTATGGTCGATCTTGATTTAAAAGTGTCGCTCGATCAAGTATGATCTTTATTTGGTCACCGCATGCACAATCACGAGCATCTCCTTATCGTAAATAGTCATCTTGAGATGGGAAGGAGATAATGTTTTGCTGGTATAAGCGAGGGGGCAGCCATCTTGCATTAATACAGCACTAATTTCAACACCAGAGGTATAAGCTTCAATATCAAAAGTCTTGTTGAAGTTGGGTAGCGTTAGTACGGGTGTTGTCGTCATTGCGGCCTTAAGTTCGTTGAAGGCGGTGGTGGCTTTGTTCGACTATTGGAAAGTATCCTTTTTTAGTAGGGAAGTAAGGGGTGCATTGATCTTTCTATAGTTTTTCATGAAGTTGCGGTAGTAGCCTGTTAAATCGAGAAAGCCACGTAGTGATTTTATGTTCCTCGGGGTTAGCCAATTTTGCATTGCTTTAATTTTGGAGGGATCTACAACCACACCTTCCACTGATATAATATGCCTTAGATATTCCACCTTCTATTGAAGAAAGTTGCACTTTAATTTTTTGACAAAAAGAACATGTTCTCATAAAATCATCAAAACAAGTCGTAAGTGCTGAAAATGACTTTCAAGAGAAGGGCTATAAATAAGGATATTGTCAAAGAAAATCAGCATAAACTTATGAAGATAATTCCAAAAGATATTATTCATAAGGCTCTAATTACCAAAAATTCATAGCGGTCGTTGTGTGTTCGAAAGGCGATTTTCGGTATGTCTTCTTTGCACACTCGTATTTGATGATACCCAGATTGAAAGTCCAGCTTGTGAAGACTCGTGCTCCCTTTAATTCATCAAGCAATTCATCTACCACTAGAATAGGGTATTTGTCCTTGACAGTTATGCTATTGAGAGCTCGGTAATCAACACACATTCGCCATGTTCCGTCCTTCTTTCATATGAGGAGCACCGGTGAAGAGTAGGGGCTACAACTTGGTCGAATAGTTCCTGCTTCAAGCATCTCTTTTACAATCCTTTCTATTTCATCCTTCTAGAGATGTGGATACTGATATAGCTGAGTATTTGCTAGAGGTTTGCTTGGAAGAATCAGTATAAAATGATCATGCTGGCGGGTAGGAGGTAGGTTGCGTGGTTCGTCAAATATATCTGAAAATTTAGCAAGCAAAGGTAGTAGGTTTGGATTTTCAAATTCTATTAGCTCTCCCTTAATTTGATGCTCAAGTTGTACTAAGAAGCCGCTGCATACTTTGTGCAAAATCTTCTCCATTTGTTGTGTGCAAATCGTCATTACGTCGCCCCCACATTTCCCGTACAGTATCACCTGTTTCTCTTTACTGTAAAATCTCATAATTAGTTTCGCAAAGTTCCAAGAAACATCACCTAATGTCGTCAGCCATTCGATGCCAAGCACGGCCTCATAATCATCAAGAGGGAGGAGAAAGAAATCTGCAATTATCTCTTGGTCCTGTAGCAACAGTTTCACCTGCGAGCACCTACGATCACACTTCAAAATCCATCCGTCGGTGACCTTAACGTCAAACCTGCTGTAATTATTGATAGGTAAGGCCATCCGGACAGTAACCTTTCTATTCATAAAATTATTAGTGCTCCCAGTGTCAATAAGAATAGTGATAGGTTGTTGCTTTAGAAGTCCTCCCACTTTCATCGTTTGCGAGTTCGTGTAACCGGCAAGGGCATACATCGCAATATCAACCAGCTCTTGTTCTTTATCCATTACCGCTTCCTCAAGCTCTTGGACCTCCTCCTCCATGTCTTCAAGAGGTTCAATTAGTAGGAGATGACCCCTTTTACAGTGATGATCACGGTTCTACGGCTCGTCGCAATGCCAACAAAGGCACTTTGCTGATCAGTCACGTAGTTCTTCTCTTGTCAATTTTTTTGGCCACAAAGGACGGCTAGGAGCAGAAGGAGGTTTATATGCCATGGGCCTAGGAGAAGTTCTCATCCTCCGAGCATCTTGGTTGAGCCATTCTTCTTGTATTCGGGCGAAAGAAATCGCAGTTGTCACGGTACAGGGTTACCACACCTTAACCTCCCCTTTTATCTCTGGCTTTTGTCCTTCGATGAATGTTCCTAACAATTGACGATCAATCCAATCATGAGCAAAGTAGGATAGCTTCTCAAACCTTGTTTGGTACTCTTGAATCGTAAAGGTTTGTCGAATCTTTATGAGTTGGCCATCAATATTTTCGTATTCCGTAGGTCTGAAATGATTCAGCAGTGCGTTCTTCTTAAATTGATTCCACGTCGGAGCCCCAGAATTGTATACCAACTAATTATACCATTGAATAGCATCTCCTTCAAGGTGGATGATAGCAATTTCCACCATAGCATCATCCGACGTTTGGTTGTAGCGAAAGTAACGTTCGACGCACGAAATCCACCCCGCTAGGTCTCCTTCTTCCCATCGCGGGAAATCCACCCTCATGCGTGGCTAAAGCATGTCGGAGGGCTGTCCCTCCTTCTCTAGAGATCTCTTTGAACTCTCTCTTTGTTGCAATTTGGTTGGACATAGTGGTTGTCCAAGTCTGAATTCTGCAAACAAAGCGTGTAATTTGTCCTCCAAGCACGATTCAAGCTGCGATTCAATCCAAGAATCAAATGTTTCAAATTTGGCATCAATTAGATCTTAAGAAGTCATAGCATATGCCTATAGATTAGAGATGTCCCTATCTTTTTTCTGTTGATAGGTTAATGGCATGGGTGGTGGAAGATTCGGAAGAATTGAGGATCACGAAATAGTACTGTAGCAGATTTTTACGTCTAAAGTATAGCAGTTTGGACGTAAAAGATCAGTTGTTTGAATTGAGAATTTTTTAACAAAACCAAAAGAAAATCTGCTGTTAGGAAGCGTTAATGCTATCGTAAAATTTTGTAGAGATTTGGATAGAGAAAATGTAGTAACAAGATCAAACAAATTGTGCTATGCGGTTGAAATTCTATAGTGCAGATTTCAAGTATAGTAGTTTGGACATAAAGGATCAGTGGTTTATATTAATAATTTTTTAACAAAACCAAAGGAAAATCCACTACTAGGAAGTGTCAAAGTTGTCATAGATATTTGAGTAAAAAAAATGCAGTAACAAGATCAAATAAACTGTGCTGTGTAGCTGGAATTTTACAATGTAGATTTTCAAGTATAGCAGCTTAGACGTAAAAGATCAATAGTTTATATTGAGAATTTTTTGACAAAACCAAAGGGAAATCTGCTATTAGGAAGTGTCAAAGCTGTTATAAAATTTTGTAGAGATTTAGATAGAAAAAATTACAGTAACAAGATCAAACAAATAATGCTATGCGATTGGAATTTTACAATACAGATTTTCAAGTATAGCAGTTTGGACATAAAAGATCAATAGTTTATATTGAGAATTTTTTGACAAAACCAAAGGGAAATCTACTGTTATGAAGTGTCAAAGCTGTCAAAAATTTTTGTAGAGATTTAGATAGAAAAGACGCAGTAGTAGGATCAAACAGACTGTGCTATGTGGTTGGAATTCTGCTATGTATCTTTCGTCGTAGAGATGAAAACTTTGCGACGAAAAGTTTATAAAGCAATATAAGAATAATTTTTTTTTATTTTTGAATAAAGATAATTAAATTGCAGTAGCAGTAAGGTAGGAACCAGAACCTGTTGCAATTCAAAGGGAGATCAAAGGATGATCCGCGGTGGTGAAGATGATGGCGGAGTTTGGCGATGATCTTTTTAGCAATTGTGGGAATTGCTTTGGGCTGCTATGGAGGACTAATAGATGGCTGTGGAAGGGCAGCGAGATGCTAAAAATGCTGCTCTGATACCAAGTGTTAGAACCCTTACAGATTCTAAGCTTGGGGTTGATCTCTTTAGGGGATCGGCCTCCTTAGAACTCTATAGGGGTTCCTTCCTCCAAATTACTGCTCAAAGGCTACAAAAAATATTCATCTATTGCCTATCAAAAGAGGATGAATATATGGTTATTTATAGGGCCTCTAAACCCCAACTCCTAATAGGGCTCCTACTCAAGACTTCTACTCAATTAGGACTCCTACTCAAGACTCCTAAGATGACTCCTACTCATGACTCCTATTCCACTACAACTCCTAATGCTTCTCTAAGAAACACTCTCCTAACCCTAGCTGGCCTCTTCACCTCTTTAATAGGGGTTGGCTAGGTAGGTTTTACATGAATGTCCCTTTCAATGAAACTCAATTTATGACTCTCCTAGCTAGAGTCCTAACACTTGTTTTGATCACCGCGAGGCAGCGATGCTTATTGCGCGACTAGGGTTATGACCTAAGGGGAGGCAGCGATGGTGGCGCGATTAGGGGCAGTGTCGTCGATGGTAGAAGCGATGAGGGGGTGGTCTGCTGGCTACGAAGTAGTGGTCATGGCTTTTCTTGCTCAAGCAAGATGGGGCAACGAGGAGATGAAGGTCGCTGGCCGTGGAGTAGTGGCAGCGGTGGTCGAGCGGATGGAAAGCAGCGGTGGCAGTGGAGAAGGAGTTGCCTTGCAACGATAGTGGGGAAGAAGGGAAGCAGGGTGCAGCGGACTAAAGCAAGGGTGCGGCGGGCTGTAGTAGGGGTGCAGGCTGTCGGGAAGTAAGGGCTGCGGTGCTGGAGAGGAATCAATGGTAGTCGTTGCCAGTTGGGAAGTAGCGGTGACGGTGGTGGCAGCCGGTGCTCGCAGTAGTAGAGGGACCGATGGCTGCAGCAATAGAGGATACTCTGCTTCTATCGCACTGTAGAAGAATCAATCACTAGCAACGCCAAAGGATCGCTGAGGGCTGGGGTCAATAAGGAGAAGATTGCGGCAGCTGGAAGCGATGGTGGCACGGTTGGGACTAGCGTCACCAACAATCATCGAGGGCTAGGATCAACGAGGGGTTACGGCAATAGAGGAAGCTTTGTTTCTGCAACTGCTACAACGAGGGGCTATGGTAATCAACGGCTGTGGCTATGACTCAAGGGGAGGGGGCATGGCTAGGGCAACATTGTCGATGGTAGAAGCGACCATGGAGTGGTCCGCTGGCTAGGGAACGATGGTCGCGGCCCTTCTCACTCGAGCGAGATGCGGGAGCAAGGAGGAGAGGTCGCTGGCTAGGGAGCAGTGGCGGCAATGGTCAAGTAACCAGGAAGCAGCGGCGGTAGTGGAGGAGGCAGCGAGGGTCACCATAGGGGTGCGAGCTGTTGGGGAGCAGGGACGGCGGTGGGGGAGAAGGGAAGCAGGGGATCTCGGTCGTGCGTGGCTGCAACCTTTTTTTTTATCGAATGATAACTACAGTGAGAAAACCAAGGATCGCTGCTCTGATACCAATTGATAAGACCCTAAGGTTTTAACATTGAAGAAAAAGGGGAAAAGGGAATGATCGCTTCGAGGGGATCGGCATCCTTGATCACTTCGAGGGGATCGGCCTCCTAGGGTTTGTCCATAGACTGGAATAATATTTCATTGATTCATTGATTGATTCCTGAAAAGAAAGGGTTACATCACTATTTATAGAGTTCCACCTAGAGTCCACCAAGACTTGGACTCTTAATAATAAATAAATATTAAATAAACACTATCCGACTCTAACTGAATTAAATAGACTCAATAAATATTATTCAAAAGCTTAGAAAATAAAGGGATCCTAACATCTTCATATAACGATGAAAAGTCATGTGAGTTAATCTAATTGTTTCACGTTTACCGACTAAATATTATTGAGAAAGGGGATTTTGATTCAGTCTCCTATGATATGTCACACACATACATATTTAATATATATCTAGATCACATATAAATATATATACATATCTAGTATGTATACTAGTAATTACGCATCACATGAGCAATTACACTAGATGATCATGGACCACAACCTAATATGATTAGGCTTAAGCCAGTGGGCCAACCTAATCACTCACATCACGATCTATGTGTGCATTAGCACATCTCCAAGTCTTGTGAACATCTATCTTGCTATCTCATCATTGTCGATTTCGTTGGCATCTCGACGCATTTCCATGTGTCGTGATTGTCCATCTCGGCCTTGTGGGTTCACTATCACCTCCACACTCCTACTGCACCTCCACGTGTAATTATAATATAATTACAGGCATATAGGCCTGATAATGAATGTGAAAAAATAGAAGCTCATAGGCCTCAATAATAATAATAATCATAATACACACATATATCACATCACACGATCCATGATCATATATCCACATCATACATCACATGTATACATTATCATGTAAGACTACTAGATAATAATAATAATAATAATAATAATAATAATATTATTATTATTATTATTAAATTAATTATTTTACAACTCTTTGGGGTACTCGACCCTAGGGTGCCCCATGTGGCCAGGGTGCCTTGGGCGGCTAAGGTTCCCTAGCCCCTAAGGTTACCTCTACAACTAGGAAACCCTAGTTGCTGGGTGAGCATGGGTGGCCAAGAAACCCTAGCTATTGGCTTGCCCTATGCGGCTAGGAGTCTTGGCCGCTAGGGCAACCCATGCGGTTAGGAAACCCTAGCCACTAGGGTTGCCCCTTACAACTAGGAAACTTGGTTCAACAATTGCAAGCGTACTAAGCCACTATGCCGTAGTCCCTAGACAATACAGGGGAATCCAATCCATTGGACCTATCTGTCCTTAGTTACCATATATCTATAGTCTCTCATCCATCTAATATTCTAGAGACTATATACCAGGCATGCTGTTGTCAAGCCCATACGATTTCTACTCGAGTCTCACTCTAATCGGATTCTCCCAAAAAACTCTTTTTTTCTCAATCCGAATGACCTTGGCTAGGGATTTGTCTGAGCAAGAACACATGAGATATTCCTCTTATAACACTGAGAGAAAGTGATCCTCTATCGACACTCAATAGCTCTCGTAAGGTTGGTTGCCACTCCCAATAACTGAGTGTGTTAGATTTAGAACTTCCAGACCTACAAGTATGGTATCAAAGAGTAGAGTACTTATACAAGACATCCTTCGTGTCATAAGTCTATGGACCAAATACACCATTGGGATGATAGAATCGCTATTTAATAATAATGTATCATCAATCATCTAGCATTCGGTGAGCAGATCAATTAGTGAAATCATTCTCTAATGAGCACCTGTATTGTATCCGTAGTATCTACATACGAGCAATTATGAGACGAGCCGCCTCCATCATATGGATAAGTATATAGTACACTAGTTTGTCCGATTATCTTGAAGTCTCTCTCGAGTAACCGATAACTATATATACATGTATATATTTATACATACATGTATATATACATATACATATATTTATGTATATATATATATATGTATATATATGTATGTATATATATGTATGTATATATGTATCTGTTAGGATCAAGAGCAATAAGAGGGAGGGGGGGGGGGGGGGTCAATTAGTGCAGCGGAAAACTTTCGTCGATTAAACGACTTTCATACGAAAACCGTTTCGGAAAGATCTTTAAAGTTAAGAGTAAGCAAAAGTGTAATTGATGTAAATCAATGAAGGCAGTTTGTAGTTAAGATAAAGAGCAGAATGTAAATGCAAATCGAGATTTAAAGTGGTTCGGTAAATCGTGACCTACATCCACTTTTGGCTTTCTCCTCCGACGAGGTCACCGACGTCCACTAGAGGCCTTCCTTCAATAGGCGAAGGCCAACCACCCTTTTACAGCTTTTCTCCTTTTGACGGGCTCAGGAGACAACCCTTACAAGTTTTCACTCCTCTCTTGAATGATCAACACTTAAAAAGAAAAGAGAGAGAAGAACTCTAGCCTTTTACAACACTTTTAAGCTCTCAAATACTCAGAATAAAAGTAAGCTTTCGATTCCCTTTCATGCAGGAAAGGATAGGGTTTATATAGGTCCCAATCAATTTGAAGTTGGAGCTCAAAAGTGTCCATTCCCGGATTTTTTGGGTCCTAGCGGTGCTACCGCCTGTCATCTATCACTAAGCGGTACTACCACTCAGTCTGGGTGGTACTACCGCTTGACATCGCTCGGAGACCGAGCTCAGGTGGTACCACCGCCTAACAGAGGCGGTACTATCACCCAGAACTCCTAGGAGACCGAGTCTCCTAGGCGGTGCCACCGCCGGCCAGGAATTCTTGGTCCGAATGAGCTGTTCCATTCAGCCCGATTTGGGTCTATTAAGGGCCTAGTTGGCCCCAGATTAAGTTAATGGGATCACCTCCCAATCCTAACTTAATCTACATGCTAACTACGATAATTAAGACATCAATACTGTAAATCATATTCTGGTGCATCAATCGCTTCTTCCGATGAGCTTCTGGTGAACTCCGACAAACATCTGACGAACCCTCGGCGATGCTCCGGCGGACTCCCGGCAAACTCCTGGACTTCGCGACGATCCTCTTGGCAAGTTCCGACGAGCTTCTTTGGCAAGCTCCTGGACTTCTCAGATTGTTCTCGTAGAACTTCCAATGACCATCCGGACTTTCGACGAACTCTCGAACCCCCAACGTGATCTTAGTTTTGACTCCGACTCAACACCTACTGCATGTCTTACTGCCATCGTAGTTAATCCTGCACACTTATCTCAACATATAGATTAGATAAACAAATGACAATTGACTTCATCATCAAAATCTGAGATTCAACAATCTCACCCTTTTTGATGATGACAATCAATTGATGACGAAGTTAACCTTAACTCCCCCTATTTATATGCCATACTTAAGATAAGTCATTCTTGAATTCAAAGCCTTTGAATTCAAGAGACATATTGATAAGTTAAGTTCATTTAAACTTATCAATACCCCCATCATGATTCCTATCATGATGTATCTTTCTAAAAATGATGTGAAGGCAAGACATCCATTTTCAAGTCTTATATTTCAAATGTGAAGGATAGCAATCATAGCAATTCATCATATGGTAAGATATCAATTTGTAAAATTGTAAATTGAGCTCTAGATATCTTAACATAATGCAAATATGGCAATTATAGGAATTCATCATATGGTAAGATATCAATTTGTAAAATTGCAATGTAAGCTCTAGATATCTTATCATTAATGAAAATATTTCAAGTGTATAGCAATTCATTCTATCATCAATTTACCATATATTTCTCCCCCTTTGTTATCAACAAAAAGGAGAACAATTCAAGCATATTTCAAGAATAGTAATAAGTGTGGTAAAGATTTATGTCATTTTTCAATAATAAGAGGTAAGATACTATTTATACAAATTATTTTTCAAGCAATCATGACATGGTATCATCCAAACGTTCATTAAGGAGATAGCTTTCATTACTTCTTCCTCTATCATTAACGTTTTGCATGAAGGAGGAAAGTCATTGTGAACTAACTTTGAATGAAGTTAAAAATGATAAGAGATTAAATCATGCTTCAATTTTATAAGGATTAAGATATACATGTGAAACCAAAGCCTTGCTAGTGTTCATCTCAAAAAAAGAAATCTTCCTTCATCAAGAAGAAATTCATGTGAAAAAATCATTACATTAAATCCATTTCTTGATTAAAAATTCAAAAGATAAATCCATGAGAGATGCATTTGTTAATTAATTCCATATGTCAAAAATCATGGAGCATTGATATAAAATAAACTTGATATGACATAGGCTCATGAATGCTCCATTCAAGAAATACATCAAGTCCAGAAGAGAAATACAACAAAATCATGCATTCGGACAATGTTTTATCACAATTATGAAGTTAAACATGTTCATCATCATGGAAACTTTTAGTATCAAGACACAAAATTTCCAACATTAAAGTGAACATGTTATTGAAGCACACAATCTTATCATCATGTAAAATTCATATCATGAAATTTTTAGCACCGAATTTTAAATAAGTGATCAAAAGAATCAAGAAAGTCCGAAAACGAGGTTCAACAAATTCATGCATTCGGACAAATCAACATTCCTAATTCTCTTCTAATGAAATCAAATTGTTCTTCACTTAAAGGCTTTGTAAAAATATCAGCTAATTGATGTTTAGTATCAATGAACTCTAAGATTACATCATGTTTAGTGACATGATCTCGTATAAAGTGATGTCTAATATCAATATATTTTGTTCTTGAGTGTTGAATGAGATTCTTTGTTAAACATATTGCACTTATGTTATTACATTTAATAGGAATATTTTAAAGATAAACTTTATAATCTTCTAAGGTGTTTTTCATCCATACAACGTGTGCACACCATGCACTAGCTGCAATGTACTCAGCTTCAGTTGTAGATAGTGCAACTGAGTTTTGTTTCTTGGATGACCAAGAAATAAGTGCATGTCCCAAAAATTGACATGTTCCTGATGTGCTTTTCCTATCTAGTTTACACCCATCAAAATTTGCGTCAACATAAGCAATTAGTTCAAAATTCTCAAATTTTGGATACCATAATCCTATATTTGTGGTATCTTTAAGATATCTTAGTATTCTTTTAACTGCTTTGAGATGAGATATCTTAGGATTCGATTGAAACCTAACACAAAGTTCTACACTGAACATGATATCTGGTCTAGTTGCAGTGAGGTAAAGTAAACTTCCTATCATACCCCTATAAGTTTTTTGATCAAAGCTTTCTCCACTTTCATCAATTTCTAATTTAGTGGAGGTGCTCATAGGAGTGTTGATAGCTTTTGAGCTATCCATATTAAATATTTTTAGCAAATCTAAAGCGTATTTAGTTTGACTAATAAAGATGCCATTACTTAGTTGCTTAATTTGTAAACCTAAAAAGAAGGTTAATTCTCCCATCAAACTCATTTCAAACGCAAGGTTCATAGTTTTAGCAAAAGATTCATAAAGAGATTCGTTCGTACAATCAAAGATAATATCATCAACATAAATCTGAACAATGAGAAAATTATTTTCAAAATTTTTGATAAACAATGTAGTATCGACCTTGCCTTTAGAGAAATTATTTTAAATAAGAAAAGAACTAAGTCTCTCATACCAAGCTCTTGGGGCTTGTTTTAAACCATAGAGGGCTTAAGTTAATTTAAACACATGATTAGGGAAATTATTATTCTCAAATCCAGGAGGTTGTTCAACATAAACTTCTTAGGAAATAAAGCCATTAAGAAAAGTGCTTTTAACATCCATTTGAAACAACTTAAAATTATTACTACTAGCATAGACAAGGAGCATCCTTATGGCTTCTAATCGAGCCACAAGAGTGATGGTTTCTTCGTAATCGATACCTTCTTCTTGGTTGAAACCTTTGGCCACTAATCTAGCCTTGTTTTTAACCACGGTACTAGATTCATCTTGCTTGTTTCTAAAGACTCATTTAGTACTAATAACTACATGGTCATTTGGCCTAGGAACAAGCTTCCACACCTCATTTCTCTCAAATTAATTTAACTCATCTTGCATTGCAATAATCCATGAATCATCTTTCATGGCTTCGTCAATACATTTAAGTTTAATTTAGGAGAGAAAAGCGGCGTTAGCACAAAAAATTTTAAGAGAAGAACGTGTTTGAACCCCCTTAGATGTATCTCCTATGATTAGCTCCTTAGTATGAGCATCTACATACTTCCAATCCTTGGGTAAGGATGTTTCGGAAGTGGATGCATCTAAGTTTCTTGTTGGAGAAGGGGTTTCATTTAAATTCAAAGAATCGAAATTGACATCATCATCAAAATCGTTTTTCTTGATTTCGAAAATCTCATTGAAAACAACATGAATGGATTCTTCTATAATCAAAGTTCTTTTATTGAAGATACTAAATGCTTTAGAAATAGAAGAATAACCAAGAAAAATTCTTTCATCAGATTTAGCATCAAAATTTTCTAAGGCATCTTTTTCATTCAAGATAAAACACTTACACCTAAAAACTTTAAAATATGAAATATTGAGTTTTTTGTTGTTCCATAACTCATAGGAAGTTTTGGTGAGTAAGGGTCTTACTAGAACTCCATTCAAAATATAGCATGCAATGTTTACGGTTTCGTGCTAGGCTTGATATAGAGAATGGTCCGAATAAGTCTATATGGATCAATTGCGAAGGTCTAGAGGTGCTTATTTGATTCTTAGATTTAAAGCTACCCTTTATTTGTTTTCTAATTGACAAGCATCACACACATTATCGTTGATGAACTTGATATGAGGATGTTAGAACCCTTGCAGATTCTAAGCTTAGGGTTGATCTCTTTAGGGGATCGGCCTCCTTGGAACTCTATAGGGGTTCCTTCCTCCAAGTTGCTGCACAAAGGCTGTAGAAAATATTCATCTATTGCTTGTCAAAAGAGGAGGAATACATGGCTATTTATAGGGTTTATAAACCCTAACTCCTAATAGGACTCCTACTCAAGACTCCTACTTCTAACCAACTCCTAGTTCTTCTCTAAGAATTAACCACCATACCTTAGCTGGCCTGTTTACCTCTTTATTAGGGGTCGGCTTAGGTAGGTTTTACATGAAAGTCCATCTCAATTAGGACTCTCCTAGCTAGAGTCCTAACAGACCCGCCCTCTTCAAATCAGTCTTGCCCTCAAGGCTGAGATTCCATGAACTCAGGAAACCGGGTCTTCAGCTCATCATATGGTTCCCATGTCGCATCTTCAAGCGATAAATTATTTCAATGCACTAGTACTTCAGTAGAGGGACGTCGGCGATGCATCACGATCCTGCGATCAAGGATGACTTGTGGTTGGGCTTGAATAACTCCATCCTCAGTGGTGTTGGGCAGTTGGATTTGGGGTGACTCGTGTTCTCCCAACTTGGGCTTCAAGCATGACACGTGGAAGACAGGATGAATTTTGGCATCCTCAAGCAATTTAAGTCTGTACGCCATGGCTCGAATACGCTCTGTGATCTGATAAGGCCCATAAAAATGTGGGGATAGCTTCATGGAGGCTCGAGTTTTGATGGAGAGTTGCTTGTATAGCTGTAGGTGAAGATAAACCCAATCTCCTACTGAAAATTCTCTTTCGCTTCGTCGTGTGTCGGCTTGCTGCTTCATTTTGGCTTGAGCGGTAGAGAGATTATCCTTTAATAGTTGTAGGAGTTTGTCTCTGTCAATCAATTCTTGGTCAACCTGATCTACCTTGGCCGAGCCAATTACATACTTTGGAATCACAAGGGCTGGCCGACCATACAATGCTTCATAAGGGGTACATTTTGTAGATGAATGATATGTAGTATTATACCACCATTCGGCCCAGGGAAGCCATTTCGCCCACTCTTTTGGTCGATCACTGGTGTAACACCGAAGGTACATCTCTAAACACCTGTTTACCACCTCCGTTTGGCCGTCAGTTTGTGGATAATATGTTGTGCTCATCTTGAGTTTGGTGCCTTGTAACTGAAATAACTCGGTCCAAAATTTACTGGTGAAGATCTTGTCATGATCACTTACAATGGACCTTGGCATCCCATGCAGTTTAACAATATTTTCTATGAAAATCTGGGCAATACTAGCAGTAGTGTAGGGATTTCTCACAGCACAAAAATGAGCATATTTCGTAAGTCGATCAATCACCACGAGAATTGTGCTTTTAACTTTGGAAGGTGGCAGCCCTTCGATGAAGTCCATGGATATGTCAGTCCACACTGAGTCCGGCATAGGTAGTGGTTGTAGCTTCCCTGGATTTACCACTGTTTCACCCTTGTGCTGTTGACATATATCACATTGTGCCACATATTCAACAATAATGTTTTTCATCCCTCTCCAATAAAAATTTTGCTTCACTCTTTTGTAGGTTCTCAGAAATCCGGAGTGCCCTACTAAAGGTGTGGAGTGCATTTCATGCAGGATAATTGTGATGCAAGGGGAGTCAGGTATAAGCACAATGCGACCTTTGTAGCGTAGATCCCTCGAATCCCAAGTGTAGTGGGCTATTGCATTTGGATCCTCCTCCAATTTTTTTATGGTATTGCTAATATCTGGATCCTTCTTCCATTCTTCTCTAATGTCTTCAAGAAGGCTGGTGGTAGGAAGGGAGATGGCTGAAACCTTAGCTTGCTCAAGTAGTCGTGAGAGTGCATCTGCAACAACGTTTTCTTTCCCCTTTTTATAAATAATTTCATAATCGAATCCAAGAAGTTTGGTTACCCATTTTTGCTGCTCAGGGGATGATATCTTTTGCTCCAAAAAGTATTTGAGACTTCTATGGTCGGTTTTAATTTGAAATCGTCGGCCAATCCGGTAGGGTCTCCACCTCGTTACTGCGTGCACAATGGCTAGCATCTCCTTATCATATACTGACATATTTTGATGGGAGGGAGACAATACATTGCTAGTGTATGCGAGTGGTCGACCATCTTGCATGAGAATGGCTCCAATTCTGACTCCAGATGCGTCTGCCTCAATGATGAAGGGTCGGCTGAAATCTGGTAGTGCTAGCACCGGCGTCATTGTCATGGCTGCCTTAAGTTTGTCGAAGGCAGCGGAGGCTTTGTCTAACCATTGGAAGGCATCTTTTTTTAGTAGAGATGTGAGGGGTGCGCTGATCTTCCCATAGTCCTTAACAAATTTTCGGTAGTAGCCCGTTAGTCCAAGGAACCCACGCAGTAATTTCACGTTTGTTGGTTTCGGCCAGCCTTGCATTGCCTCAATTTTTGTTGGGTCTACCGCCACCCCTTCTTCTGATATTATGTGCCCAAGGTACTCTACTTTTTGCTAGAGAAAGCTGCACTTTGGTTGTTTAACAAAAAGAGTATTCTCCCGAAGGATCGTCAAAACAATCCGTAAATGCTGAAAGTGACTCTCAAGAGAAGGGCTATAAATGAGAATATCATCGAAAAATACCAACACAAATTTGCGAAGAAAGCTTCGAAAAATATCATTCATGAGACTTTGAAAGGTTGAAGGAGCATTAGTGAGTCCAAAAGGCATTACCAAGAATTCATAATGGCCATCATGTGTGCGGAATGTAGTTTTTGGAATGTCGTCTTCATATACTCGAATTTGGTGGTAACCGGATCGAAGATCTAACTTCGTGAAGACTCGGGCTCCTTTTAATTCATCAAGAAGTTCATCCACTACTGGTATTGGGTACTTGTCCTTGACAGTGATGCCATTTAAAGCTCGATAGTCGATGCACATCCACCAAGTTCCGTCCTTCTTGTGTACAAGTAGCACTGGTGAGGAATAGGGGCTACAACTTGGCCGAATCACTCCTGTTTCAAGCATCTCCTTTACGATCTTTTCAATTTCATCCTTCTAGAGGTGAGGATATCGGTACGGTCGAGTGTTCGCTAGTGGCTTGCCCGGAAGGATTGGAATTCGATGGTCATGTTGCCGAGAAGGAGGAAGACCGCGTGGTTCAGCAAAAA
This sequence comes from Musa balbisiana, assembly GCA_004837865.1. Taxonomy (NCBI): domain Eukaryota; kingdom Viridiplantae; phylum Streptophyta; class Magnoliopsida; order Zingiberales; family Musaceae; genus Musa; species Musa balbisiana. Next base: position 17,280,752 of record CM017196.1, on the reverse strand, counting down.
TGTCAGCAAATTCAGCAAGCAATTGGGCAAGATTTTGATCTTTAATCTCTATTTTCTTCCCCTTTGGTTGTTGCTGGAGATGCATCAAAAAGCCACCATTTACCTTGTGCAAAACTTTCTCCATTTGTTGGGTTGAAACGGTGGTTACGTTGCTTCCGTGCTTCTCGTGTAGGATGATTTGTTTGCCTTTGCAGTAGAATTTCATAATTAATTTGGAAAAGTTCCAAGAGACATCACCTAGTGTAGTCAGCCATTCTATGCCAAGCATGGCCTCATAGTCATCAATTGGTAGGAGGAAGAAGTCGGTCATAATTTCTTGGTCTTGCAGTAATAGTTTCACCTGCGGGCATCTTTGGTCGCACTTTAGGATTCTGCCGTCAGCAACCTTTACATCGAACTTGCTGCAACCTTCTATATGTAGTGCCATCCGAACAGCAACCTTACTATTTAGGAAGTTATTAGTGCTGCCCGTGTCGATGAGAACAGTGATCGGTTGTTGTTTGAGAAGGCCTCCAACTTTCATCGTTTGCGGGTTGGAGTAGCCAGCTAATGCGTGTACCGTAACGTCGGTTGATTGTGGCTCTTCTTCCACATCTTCTTCATTATGTTCAAAGCTCTCTTCTAGATGTTCAATGACCTCTTCTTCTACTGGTTCAATCATAAGAAGCCTCCCTTTTCTACAGCGATGCTCGCGGCTCCATGGCTCGTCGCAATGCCAACATAACCCCTTCGCAGATCGCTCCCGAAGCTCTTCTCTTGTCAACCTTTTTGGTGCAGGTGCTCGGTTAATAGTAGGGGGAGCTGAGGGCTTTAGTATTGCAGGTCGAGGAGCGATCCTAGTCCTCCGGGCTTCATGGTTCAATCGCTCCTCTTGAAGTCGTGCGAAAGAGATGGCTGCCATAAGCGTGTATGGTTGTCGCGCTTTAACTTCTCCCCGGATCTCCGGCTTCAAGCCCTCAATGAAGGTTCCCAATAGCTATTTTTCAGACCAATCATGAGTTTGATTAGATAATCTTTCAAACCTGGTTTGGTATTTCTGAATGGTGGAGGTTTGTCGGATCTTTGCTAGTTGTCCGTCAATGTTCTCGTAATCGGTTGGTCCGAAGCGGATTAGCAGTCCTTCTTTGAATTGTCGCCATGAGAGTACTCCATGAGTGTGTTCAAACTAGTCAAACCACTATATAGCATCCCCTTCAAGATGTATAGCTGCAATTTCCACCATAGATGCGTCCACGGTTTTGTAGTATCGAAAATATCGCTCTGCACGCGAGATCCAACCAATCGGGTCTCCTTCTTCCCATCTAGGGAAGTCCACCCTCATGCGTGGATAGTTGAGGTCAGTCATAGAACCTCCTCTCTCTTGGAAGTCATATCTTCGGGCTTGGTGCGATTGGTTAGAGCTCTCTCCTTGATGTGATTTCTTCGGGCTTAGTGTTCGGCCCAAACTGAGTTCGGTAAAGAGAGTCCGAATCTTATCCTCTATTTACGCCTCGAAGGCTTCAAATTTAGCATTGATTGCCTCTTCAGATGCCATACTATATGCCTCCAAACCTGTGATATTAAGATCTCTTTTTTGTTGTCGGGTTAAAGGCATGTATAGGTTAAGAGAAGTGATGGTCGTAAGGGTTGGTGGATTGGTGGATGTAGGCTACGATTTAGGCTTATTTTATGGTTGTTTTGGGTGCAGTTTGAGGGTGTGGTTTGGTGGAGTTTTAGGGTTGTGGATGAAAGTTTTAAATCTGTGGTAGATGGCAGCAAAGGTTTGATAGAAATCAGTGGAAGTTTGCTGCAGAATTGTGTTGTCTTGTAAGAGCAGAATTGTCGTCGAAGAAACAGCGGTTTCTCAACGAAATTTCCACCAAAAACTTGAGAGATTTGAGGAGGGAATTGACAGCAAAATCTCAATTTATATGACAGCAAAGATGTCCAATTTAATCAAGAAAATTTCGGCAGTATAATAGCAGGGAAATTGGTGCAAGTTGCGATAGCAGAATTCTCGTCGAAAAATTTCAGCGGTTTGTGACGAAAATTTGCAGCAACACAAAATCATTTTTAGAGATGAATTCCTCAATCGATCAATTTTAGATGGAAGCCAAGATGATTTATGAAGTTTATAAGAAATTTTGTTCAAAAAATATTGCAAATAGATCGGTTAAGGCAACAATATGCGGCTGAAATTTTCTATAGCACAGATTTTCAATTGTAGCAGATTGGATGTAAAAGATCAGTAGTTTATATTGAGAATTTTTGGATGAAACAAAAGGGAAATCTACTGTTTGGAAGTGTCAAAGCTATCATAAAAATTTCGTAGAATTTGGACTAACTCCTAATAGGACTCCTACTCAAGACTCCTACTTCTAACTAACTCCTAATAGGACTCCTACTCAAGACTCCTACTTCTAACTAACTCCTAATAGGACTCCTACTCAAGACTCCTACTTCTAACTAACTCCTAATAGGACTCCTACTCAAGACTCCTACTTCTAACTAACTCCTAATAGGACTCCTACTCAAGACTCCTACTTCTAACTAACTCCTAATAGGACTCCTACTCAAGACTCCTACTTCTAACTAACTCCTAATAGGACTCCTACTCAAGACTCCTACTTCTAACTAACTCCTAATAGGACTCCTACTCAAGACTCCTACTTCTAACTAACTCCTAATAGGACTCCTACTCAAGACTCCTACTTCTAACTAACTCCTAATAGGACTCCTACTCAAGACTCCTACTTCTAACTAACTCCTAATAGGACTCCTACTCAAGACTCCTACTTCTAACTAACTCCTAATAGGACTCCTACTCAAGACTCCTACTTCTATACCAAGTGTTAGAACCCTTGCAGATTCTAAGCTTGGGGTTGATCTCTTTAGGGGATCGGCCTCTTGGAACTCTATAGGGGTTCCTTCTTTCAGGTTGCTGCTCAAAGGCTGTAGAAAAATATTCATCTATTATTTGGAAAAGAGGAGGAATACATGGCTATTTATAGGGTTCTAAACCCCTTCTAACTAACTCCTAATAGGACTCCTACTCAAGACTCCTACTTCTAACTAACTCCTAATAGGACTCCTACTCAAGACTCCTACTTCTAACTAACTCCTAATAGGACTCCTACTCAAGACTCCTACTTCTAACTAACTCCTAATAGGACTCCTACTCAAGACTCCTACTTCTAACTAACTCCTAATAGGACTCCTACTCAAGACTCCTACTTCTAACTAACTCCTAATAGGACTCCTACTCAAGACTCCTACTTCTAACTAACTCCTAATAGGACTCCTACTCAAGACTCCTACTTCTAACTAACTCCTAATAGGACTCCTACTCAAGACTCCTACTTCTAACTAACTCCTAATAGGACTCCTACTCAAGACTCCTACTTCTAACTAACTCCTAATAGGACTCCTACTCAAGACTCCTACTTCTAACTAACTCCTAATAGGACTCCTACTCAAGACTCCTACTTCTAACTAACTCCTAATAGGACTCCTACTCAAGACTCCTAATAGGACTCCTACTCAAGACTCCTACTTCTAACTAACTCCTAATAGGACTCCTACTCAAGACTCCTACTTCTAACCAACTCCTAGTTCTTCTCTAAGAATTACCACCATACCTTAGCTAGCCTGTTTACCTCTTTATTAGGGGTCAGCTTAGGTAGGTTTTACATGAAAGTCCCTCTCAATTAGGACTCTCCTAGCTAGAGTCCTAACAGAGGAATTCCTCTTACAAGTTCTTTGGATGAAATTTGGATGATTAGTTTCATGCTAGCATGACCTAATCTCCTATGCCAAAGCCAAGCATCGTCATTCAAAATCGAGAAACACATTTCATTACAGAAATCATTGATGTCAATGATGTATACATTTTTTTGTTCAAAAAATATTGCAAATAGATCGGTTAAGGCAACAATATGCGGCTGAAATTTTCTATAGCACAGATTTTCAATTGTAGCAGATTGGATGTAAAAGATCAGTAGTTTATATTGAGAATTTTTGGATGAAACAAAAGGGAAATCTACTGTTTGGAAGTGTCAAAGCTATCATAAAAATTTCGTAGAAATTTGGACAGAAAAAATATAGTAGGAAGATCAAACAGACTGTGCTATGCGATTGGAATTCTGCAATGTATCTTTCGTCGTAGAGATGAAAACTTTGCGACGAAAAGTTTATGCAGCAATATAGGAATAATTTTTTTTTTTTTTTTTTTTTTTTTTTTTTTTTTTTTTTTTTTTTTTTTTTTTTTTTTTTTTTTTTTTTTTTTTTTTTTTTTTTTTTTTTTTTTTTTTTTTTTTTTTTTTTTTTTTTTTTTTTTTTTTTTTTTTTTTTTTTTTTTTTTTTTTTTTTTTTTTTTTTTTTTTTTTTTTTTTTTTTTTTTTTTTTTTTTTTTTTTTTTTTTTTTTTTTTTTTTTTTTTTTTTTTTTTTTTTTTTTTTTTTTTTTTTTTTTTTTTTTTTTTTTTTTTTTTTTTTTTTTTTTTTTTTTTTTTTTTTTTTTTTTTTTTTTTTTTTTTTTTTTTTTTTTTTTTTTTTTTTTTTTTTTTTTTTTTTTTTTTTTTTTTTTTTTTTTTTTTTTTTTTTTTTTTTTTTTTTTTTTTTTTTTTTTTTTTTTTTTTTTTTTTTTTTTTTTTTTTTTTTTTTTTTTTTTTTTTTTTTTTTTTTTTTTTTTTTTTTTTTTTTTTTTTTTTTTTTAATCTTGGGTGCCTCAAAAACCGATCTAAATTATTTGTCATATTGCATAGAATTTATTACAGTTCCTTTAGGAACCCAAATCAATTTTTTAGGACTAATCTTCTTGAATGGATAATGATAAGTTCTATGTCCATGTTTGTAACAAAAGTTGCATTTGTTTTGGTGAGAGCTTCTCACAAATCCGATTCTACTTCTTTTATGAACGTGACCCTTATTGGTAAGGATCATGTTCAAGGACTTGCTACCAACCTCGAATTTCTTTAAGGTGTCCTTGAGTAGCAAGTTCTCCTTTTAGAGTATTTCTAAGTCATGGCATTTCGTACATAGAACTAAACTATCATTATGCTTAATTTTTAATTTATCGAATTTACTAACAAGAGTATCATGCTCCTTTTTTAACAATTTATATTTTCTACTAATTGTTTTGCATTCATCAAATAAGTCATGGAAAGCATTTAATAATTCATCAAATGATAAATCTGTATCAATTAAATTTGATACGTTCTCTCCGATGGCCATAAGTACATAATGAGCAACTTGCTTGGTGTTGGACTCCTCTTCTTCGGATTCGCTTGAGTCATCCCATGTTACTTTGAGCGCCTTCTTCTTTGGTGTTCTCTTCTTGGCTTGGGGACATTCACTTTTATAGTGTCCCAACTTCTTGCATTTATAGTAAATAACTTGGTCCTTTTTTAGTTCAAATTTATTTTTAGTGTCATTTTTAAATTTATTTATTTTAATAAATTTTTAAATTTCCTTGTTAAAAGTGTCAAGTCATCGTCAAAGTCCTCATCACTTGAGTTTTCTCTTAAGTGGTCTTCTTGAGTTCTAAGTGTCATATCCTTCCTATTCTTTGGAAGGGTGTCCTCATGCTCTTCATGAGCTTTGCAAGTCATTTCGTAGGTCATTAATGACCCAATTAATTCTTCAAGAGGGAAGTTATTTAAATCTTTAGCCTCTTAAATAGTAGTGACATTAGGGTCTCAACTCTTTGGAAGGGATCTTAGAATTTTATTAACGAGCTCGAAATCTGAAAAACTTTTACCGAGTCCTTTTAGACCATTAACGACATCCGTAAAGCGGGTGTACATGTCACCTATGGTCTCACTCGGTTTCATTCGAAAAAGTTCATAAGAATATACTAAAAGATTGATTTTTGACTCTTTCACTCTACTCGTGCCTTCATGAGTCACTTCGAGTATATGCCAAATATCAAATGCAGTTTCACAAATTGAAACATGATTGAACTCGTTTTTATCAAGTACATAAAATATGGCATTCATAGCCTTTCCATTTAGAGCGAAAATCTTCTTTCCAATTCATTCCAATTGATCATTGGAAGATAAGACTTTGAAAATCCATTTTCAACAATATTCCAAAGTTCAAAATCCATGGAAATAAGGAAGATCCTCATTCGGGTCTTCCAATAGGTGTAATCCGTCCTATTGAACATGGGCGAACGTATAATAGAGTGACCCTCTTGGTTTCCGGCATATGTCATCTTTCTTAGGTTTTAATCTAACTAAGAGTGAACCCGCTCTGATACCAATTATTAGGATCAAGAGCACTAAGAGGGGGGGGGGTGAATTAATGCAGCAGAAAACTTTCATCGGTTAAAAGACTTTCGTACGAAAACCATTTCGGAAAGATCTTTAAAGTCAAGAGTAAGCGAAAGTGTAATTGATGTAAATCAATGAAGGCAGTTTGTAATTAAGATAAAGAGCAGAATGTAAATATAAACTAAGATTTAGAGTGGTTCAGTCAATCTTGACCAACATCCACTTTTGGCTTCCTCCTCTGACGAGGTCATCGATGTCCACTAGAGGCCTTCCTTCAATAGGCGAAGGCCAACCACCCTTTTACAGCTTTTCTCTTTTTGACGGGCTTAGGAGACAACCCTTACAAGTTTTCACTCATCTCTTGAATGATCAACACTTAGAAAGAAAAGAGGGAGAAGAACTCTAGCCTTTTACAATACTTTTAAGCTCTCAAATACTCAGAATAAAAGCAAGCTTTTGGTTCCCTTTAATGCAGAAAAGGGTGGGGTTTATATATGCCCCAATCAATTTGAAGTTGGAGCTCAAAAGCGTCCATTCCCAGATTTCTGAGGTTCTGGCGGTACCACCACCATAACTGGGCGGTACTACCGCCTGTCATCTATCACTAAGCAGTACTACCGCTTAGTCTGGGTGGTACTATCGCTTGACATCGCTCGGAGACCGAGCTCAGGCAGTACCACTGCCTAATAGGGGCGGTACCATCGTTGGTAGTAATAACTACCGGCGGTACCACCGCCTGACAGGGGCGGTACTACCGCCTAGAACTCCTGGGAGATCGAGTCTCCTAGGTGGTGCCACCGCTGGCCAAGAATTCTAGGTCCGAATGGGCTGTTCCATTTTGCCCAATTTGGATCTGTTAAGGGCCTAGTTAGCCCCTAATTAAGTTAATGGGATCATCTCCCAATCCTAACTTAATCTACATGCTAACTATGATAATTAAGACATCAATACTACAAATCATGTTCCGGTGCGTCAATCACTTCTTTCGGCGAGCTTCTGACGAACTTCCGGTGAACATCCAACGAACCCTCGGCGATGCTTCGGCAGACTCCCGGCAAACTCCTGGACTTCGCGATGATCCTCTTGGCAAGTTCCAACGAGCTTCTTTGGCAAGCTCCTGGACTTCTCAGATTGTTCTCGCAGAACTTTTGACAACCGTCTAGACATTCGACGAACTTTCGAACTCCCAAAGTGATTTTGGTCTTAACTCTCTTTCAACACCTGCTGCATGTCTTACTGCCATCGTAGTTAATCCTACACACTTATCTCAATATATAGATTTGATAAACAATGACAATTGACTTCATCATCAAAATCCGAGATTCAACAGTATGTACATATATATATATGTATGTATATATTGTTAGGATCGGAGCGACACTAAGAGGAGGGGGTGAATTAGTGCAGCGGATTAAACTTGTAAGTTTGAAAATGATTTCGTAAAATGCAAGGAGATTTCGTTTTGATAGTAACTTGAGTAAAGTGAAAAACAAAAACTTGCTGCTATGTAGATAATGATTGCTGAAAAGTAAGAACTTGGTATGTAGATAATGATTGCAGAAAAGTAAGAACTCACACATTCAAGGAACACACCAATTTAAAGTGGTTCGGTCAAAATGACCTACATCCACTTGCGAAGCCTTCTTCGATGAGGCTCCCAACTTCCACTAGCAAATCTCTTTGAAGGGGAAGGACAAATACCCCTCTTACAACCTTTTACAAGTGGTTCACACTCTTACAAGTTTTCGAAGAGAAAGAAGGAGGTGAACACTCAAGCAATTAAAAGCAAGACTTGCTAAAGACTTTCCTAAGGCTTTATCTCAATTTCTTACACCTCAAAGGTTGTAATCTCTGCCGAGAATTGAGGGGTATTTATAGGCCTCAAGAGGATTCAAATTTGGCCTCCAAAATTTGAATTCTCTTCGGTTCCCGAAGCTGGCGGTGCCACCACCTGTCAGTTCTGACACTGACAGTGTACTGGGCGGTGCTACCACCCAGTCCAGCGGTGCCACCGCCTAGCTCTCGGGTGCTGGGCGGTGCCACCGCCCAACCTTACTAGTCACTGGTTGGGTTTTAAGTCCGGCCCAAACCAGGTTTCATTTTGGGCCCAGTTGGCCCCTAATCAAGATATAGGATTATTTCTTAATCCTAACCTTAATTACATTCAAACTATGTAACTAAAGACATACTCCTAAGCAAGTTTTTAACCGTTGAACTTCAAGTCTTGTTCCGGCGAGCTTCCGGCGATCTTCCGACGGACTTCCGATACGCCCTTGGATTTCTTCCGACGGACTCCCAACTAGCTCCCGTCTTGTGGCGAAGTCAACGAGTAGCCGAGCCTTCTCGGGATCTCTACGAACCTCCGATGATCTCTTTGGCGGACTTCCGAAAACTCGATAAGTCCCCGATTTCTTCTCGATGGTTCCGGTAGCACTCCCACATCTTCGACTCTCGACACCCATCGACTTGACTTCGTAAACCTTTATGTCTTCAAGCTGTCGTGTAATCCTGCATACTTATCTCAACATATGGATTAATCAACATGCATTGAATCATCATCAAATCCGGATTCAACAATCTCCCCCTTTTTGATGACATCATTGATAACGTTACTCATAGCATCAATTCATGTAAAAATTTCTCATTCAAATATGGCACTCATAGCATCAATTCATGTAAAAATTTCTCATTCAAATATGGCACTCATAGCATCAATTCATGTAAAAATTTCTCATTCAAATATGGCACTCATAGCATCAATTCATGTAAAAATTTCTCATTCAAATATGGCACTCATAGCATCAATTCATGTAAAAATTTCTCATTCAAATATGGCACTCATAGCATCAATTCATGTAAAAATTTCTCATTCAAATATGGCACTCATAGCATCAATTCATGTAAAAATTTCTCATTCAAATATGGCACTCATAGCATCAATTCATGTAAAAATTTCTCATTCAAATATGGCACTCATAGCATCAATTCATGTAAAAATTTCTCATTCAAATATGGCACTCATAGCATCAATTCATGTAAAAATTTCTCATTCAAATATGGCACTCATAGCATCAATTCATGTAAAAATTTCTCATTCAAATATGGCACTCATAGCATCAATTCATGTAAAAATTTCTCATTCAAATATGGCACTCATAGCATCAATTCATGTAAAAATTTCTCATTCAAATATGGCACTCATAGCATCAATTCATGTAAAAATTTCTCATTCAAATATGGCACTCATAGCATCAATTCATGTAAAAATTTCTCATTCAAATATGGCACTCATAGCATCAATTCATGTAAAAATTTCTCATTCAAATATGGCACTCATAGCATCAATTCATGTAAAAATTTCTCATTCAAATATGGCACTCATAGCATCAATTCATGTAAAAATTTCTCATTCAAATATGGCACTCATAGCATCAATTCATGTAAAAATTTCTCATTCAAATATGGCACTCATAGCATCAATTCATGTAAAAATTTCTCATTCAAATATGGCACTCATAGCATCAATTCATGTAAAAATTTCTCATTCAAATATGGCACTCATAGCATCAATTCATGTAAAAATTTCTCATTCAAATATGGCACTCATAGCATCAATTCATGTAAAAATTTCTCATTCAAATATGGCACTCATAGCATCAATTCATGTAAAAATTTCTCATTCAAATATGGCACTCATAGCATCAATTCATGTAAAAATTTCTCATTCAAATATGGCACTCATAGCATCAATTCATGTAAAAATTTCTCATTCAAATATGGCACTCATAGCATCAATTCATGTAAAAATTTCTCATTCAAATATGGCACTCATAGCATCAATTCATGTAAAAATTTCTCATTCAAATATGGCACTCATAGCATCAATTCATGTAAAAATTTCTCATTCAAATATGGCACTCATAGCATCAATTCATGTAAAAATTTCTCATTCAAATATGGCACTCATAGCATCAATTCATGTAAAAATTTCTCATTCAAATATGGCACTCATAGCATCAATTCATGTAAAAATTTCTCATTCAAATATGGCACTCATAGCATCAATTCATGTAAAAATTTCTCATTCAAATATGGCACTCATAGCATCAATTCATGTAAAAATTTCTCATTCAAATATGGCACTCATAGCATCAATTCATGTAAAAATTTCTCATTCAAATATGGCACTCATAGCATCAATTCATGTAAAAATTTCTCATTCAAATATGGCACTCATAGCATCAATTCATATATTTCTCCCCCTTTGTCATCAACAAAAAGGAGAACAATATAAGCAAATTTTAAATATAAGTGAGATGCCATAAGCAAGTTATTATTTTTTTTTTTTTTTTTTTTTTTTTTTTTTTTTTTTTTTTTTTTTTTTTTTTTTTTTTTTTTTTTTTTTTTTTTTTTTTTTTTTTTTTTTTTTTTTTTTTTTTTTTTTTTTTTTTTTTTTTTTTTTTTTTTTTTTTTTTTTTTTTTTTTTTTTTTTTTTTTTTTTTTTTTTTTTTTTTTTTTTTTTTTTTTTTTTTTTTTTTTTTTTTTTTTTTTTTTTTTTTTTTTTTTTTTTTTTTTTTTTTTTTTTTTTTTTTTTTTTTTTTTTTTTTTTTTTTTTTTTTTTTTTTTTTTTTTTTTTTTTTTTTTTTTTTTTTTTTTTTTTTTTTTTTTTTTTTTTTTTTTTTTTTTTTTTTTTTTTTTTTTTTTTTTTTTTTTTTTTTTTTTTTTTTTTTTTTTTTTTTTTTTTTTTTTTTTTTTTTTTTTTTTTTTTTTTTTTTTTTTTTTTTTTTTTTTTTTTTTTTTTTTTTTTTTTTTTTTTTTTTTTTTTTTTTTTTTTTTTTTTTTTTTTTTTTTTTTTTTTTTTTTTTTTTTTTTTTTTTTTTTTTTTTTTTTTTTTTTTTTTTTTTTTTTTTTTTTTTTTTTTTTTTTTTTTTTTTTTTTTTTTTTTTTTTTTTTTTTTTTTTTTTTTTTTTTTTTTTTTTTTTTTTTTTTTTTTTTTTTTTTTTTTTTTTTTTTTTTTTTTTTTTTTTTTTTTTTTTTTTTTTTTTTTTTTTTTTTTTTTTTTTTTTTTTTTTTTTTTTTTTTTTTTTTTTTTTTTTTTTTTTTTTTTTTTTTTTTTTTTTTTTTTTTTTTTTTTTTTTTTTTTTTTTTTTTTTTTTTTTTTTTTTTTTTTTTTTTTTTTTTTTTTTTTTTTTTTTTTTTTTTTTTTTTTTTTTTTTTTTTTTTTTTTTTTTTTTTTTTTTTTTTTTTTTTTTTTTTTTTTTTTTTTTTTTTTTTTTTTTTTTTTTTTTTTTTTTTTTTTTTTTTTTTTTTTTTTTTTTTTTTTTTTTTTTTTTTTTTTTTTTTTTTTTTTTTTTTTTTTTTTTTTTTTTTTTTTTTTTTTTTTTTTTTTTTTTTTTTTTTTTTTTTTTTTTTTTTTTTTTTTTTTTTTTTTTTTTTTTTTTTTACATGATAAGTTTATGAGAGATGCATTTGCTAATTGATTCCATATGTCAAAATCAATGATATGAATCAAACTCGATATGACATATGCTTATGAAAGCTACATTAAGTTGGAAGAGAATGATGTATCAAGAAAATCTTATTGTTAGGATCAAGAAGATACCAAATCTGAAATTTAATATTTTCATGCATTCGGACAAGGTTTTTCTATAGATTTTCAAAACGCAATCACGAAGATAAAACATGCTTATTATCATGGAAATTTTTATATCCAAAACATAAAATTTCCAACATGTTATTAAGGCATGTAGAATCATCATAGCAATTAAGTGATTTGATCATTGAATCAAGAAAGTTCGAAAAATAAATTTAATGAATTCAAGCATTCGGACACATTAACATTCCTAATTCTCTTCTAATGAAATCAAATTGTTCTTCACTTAAAGGCTTTGTAAAAATATCAGCTAGTTGATGTTTAGTATCAATGAACTCTATAACTATATCATGATTAGTGACATGATCTCGTATAAAGTGATGTCTAATATCAATATGTTTTGTTCTTGAGTGTTGAATGGGATTCTTTGTTAAACATATAGCACTTGTGTTATCACATTTAATGGAAATATTTTAAGATGAACTTTATAATCTTCTAAGGTGTTTTTCATCCACACAACTTGTGCACAGCATGCACTAGCTGCTATATACTCAGCTTCGGTTGTTGATAGTGCAACCGAGTTTTGTTTCTTAGATGACCAAGAAACAAGAGCATGTCCCAAAAATTGACATATTCCTGATGTGCTTTTTCTATCTAATCTACATCCAGCAAAATCTGCATCAGCATAAGCAATTAACTCAAACTTCTCGGTTTTCGGATACCATAATCCTAGATTTGTGGTACCTTTAAGATATCTAAGTATTCTTTTAACCGCTTTGAGATGAGATATCTTAGGGTTCGATTGAAACCTAGCACAAAGTCCTACACTGAACATGATATCTGGTCTAGTTGCAGTGAGGTAAAGTAAACTTCCTATCATACCCCTATAAGTTTTTTGATCAAAGTTTTCTCCACTTTCATCAACTTCTAACTTAGTGGATGTACTCATAGGAGTGTTAATAGCTTTTGAGCTTTCCATATTAAATCTCTTTAGCAAATCTAAAGCATATTTAGTTTGACTAATAAAGATGTCATTTCTTAGTTGCTTAATTTGTAAGCCTAAGAAAAAGGTTAATTCTCCCATCAAACTCATTTCAAATTCTAAACTCATGGTTTTAGCAAAGGATTCACAAAGAGATTCGTTTGTAGAACCAAAGATAATATCATCAACATAAATCTGAACAATGAGAAAATTATTTTAAGATGAACTTTATAATCTTCTAAGGTGTTTTTCATCCACACAACTTGTGCACAGCATGCACTAGCTGCTATATACTCAGCTTCGGTTGTTGATAGTGCAACCGAGTTTTGTTTCTTAGATGACCAAGAAAACAAGAGCATGTCCCAAAAATTGACATATTCCTGATGTGCTTTTTCTATCTAATCTACATCCAGCAAAATCTGCATCAGCATAAGCAATTAACTCAAACTTCTCGGTTTTCGGATACCATAATCCTAGATTTGTGGTACCTTTAAGATATCTAAGTATTCTTTTAACCGCTTTGAGATGAGATATCTTAGGGTTCGATTGAAACCTAGCACAAAGTCCTACACTGAACATGATATCTGGTCTAGTTGCAGTGAGGTAAAGTAAACTTCCTATCATACCCCTATAAGTTTTTTGATCAAAGTTTTCTCCACTTTCATCAACTTCTAACTTAGTGGATGTACTCATAGGAGTGTTAATAGCTTTTGAGCTTTCCATATTAAATCTCTTTAGCAAATCTAAAGCATATTTAGTTTGACTAATAAAGATGTCATTTCTTAGTTGCTTAATTTGTAAGCCTAAGAAAAAGGTTAATTCTCCCATCAAACTCATTTCAAATTCTAAACTCATGGTTTTAGCAAAGGATTCACAAAGAGATTCGTTTGTAGAACCAAAGATAATATCATCAACATAAATCTGAACAATGAGAAAATTATTTTAAGATGAACTTTATAATCTTCTAAGGTGTTTTTCATCCACACAACTTGTGCACAGCATGCACTAGCTGCTATATACTCAGCTTCGGTTGTTGATAGTGCAACCGAGTTTGTTTCTTAGATGACCAAGAAACAAGAGCATGTCCCAAAAATTGACATATTCCTGATGTGCTTTTTCTATCTAATCTACATCCAGCAAAATCTGCATCAGCATAAGCAATTAACTCAAACTTCTCGGTTTTCGGATACCATAATCCTAGATTTGTGGTACCTTTAAGATATCTAAGTATTCTTTTAACCGCTTTGAGATGAGATATCTTAGGGTTCGATTGAAACCTAGCACAAAGTCCTACACTGAACATGATATCTGGTCTAGTTGCAGTGAGGTAAAGTAAACTTCCTATCATACCCCTATAAGTTTTTTGATCAAAGTTTTTCTCCACTTTCATCAACTTCTAACTTAGTGGATGTACTCATAGGAGTGTTAATAGCTTTTGAGCTTTCCATATTAAATCTCTTTAGCAAATCTAAAGCATATTTAGTTTGACTAATAAAGATGTCATTTCTTAGTTGCTTAATTTGTAAGCCTAAGAAAAAGGTTAATTCTCCCATCAAACTCATTTCAAATTCTAAACTCATGGTTTTAGCAAAGGATTCACAAAGAGATTCGTTTGTAGAACCAAAGATAATATCATCAACATAAATCTGAACAATGAGAAAATTATTTTTAAAATTCTTGATAAACAATGTAGTATCAACCTTACCTTTTGTAAAATTATTTTTAATAAGAAAAGAACTAAGTCTCTCATACCAAGCCCTTGGGGCTTGTTTTAAACCATAGAGAGCTTTAGTTAATTTAAACACATGATTAGTGAGGCTATTATTTTCAAATCCGAGAAGTTGTTCAACATAAACTTCTTCGGAAATAAAGCCATTAAGAAAAGCACTTTTAACATCCATTTGAAATAACTTAAAATTATTATTACTAGCATAGGCAAGGAGCATCCTTATGGCTTCTAATCTAGCCACAGGAGCGAAGGTTTCTTTGTAATCGATACCTTCTTCTTGGTTGAAACCTTTGGCTACTAATCTAGCCTTGTTTCTAACCACGATACCATTTTCATCTTATTTGTTTCTAAAGACCCATTTAGTACCAATAACTAAATGGTCATTTGGCCTAGGAACAAGCTTCCACACCTCATTTCTCTCAAATTGATTTAACTCATCTTGCATTGCAATAATCCATGAATCATCTTTCATGGCTTCGTCAATACATTTAGGTTCAATTTGGGAGAGAAAAGCGGCGTTGGCACAAAATTCTTTAAGAGAAGAACATGTTTGAACCCCCTTAGATGTGTCTCCTAGAATTAGCTCCTTAGGATGAGCATCTACATATTTCCAATCCTTGGGTAAGGATGTTTCGGAAGTAGATGCATCCAAGTTGCTAGTTGGAGAAGGGGTTTCATTTAAATTCAAAGAATCAAAATTAACATCATCATCAAAATCATTTTTCTTGATTTCGGAAATCTCATTGAAAACAACATGAATGGATTCTTCTATAATTAAAGTTCTTTTATTGAAGATACGAAAAGCTTTAGAAACTGAAGAATAACCAAGGAAAATTCCTTCATCGGATTTAGCATCAAATTTTCCTAAGGCATCTTTTTCATTCAAGACAAAACACTTACACCCAAAAACTTTAAAATATGAAACATTGGGTTTTTTGTTGTTCCACAACTCATAGGGAGTTTTGGTGAGTAAGGGTCTTACTAAAACTCTATTCAAAATATAGCATGCAGTGTTTACGGCTTCGGCCCAAAAATATTTGGGTAGGCTATGTTCATTCAACATGGTTCTTGCCATTTCTTGTAAATTTCTATTTTTTCTTTCTACTACTCCATTTTGTTGAGGATTTCTTGGAGTAGAGAAGTTATGATTGTATCCATTAAATTCACAAAATTCTTGAAAATCATGATTTTGAAATTCACCACCATGATCACTTCTAATTGACGAAATCATAGAACCCTTTTCATTTTGGACAAGTTTACAAAACTTGGTAAAATATCTAAAGCATTCATTTTTGTGTTTTAAGAAATAAGTCCATGTGTATCTACTATAGTCATCTACAATGACGAAAGCGTATTTGCTACCTCCTAGACTTGATGTAGAGATAGGTCCAAACAAGTCCATATGGATCAATTGTAAGGGCCTAGAGGTACTTATTTGATTCTTAGATTTGAAACTACCTTAATTTGTTTTCCTAATTGACAAGCATCACACACATTATCTTTGATGAACTTGATATGAGGAATTCCTCTTACAAGTTCTTTGGATGATATTTGAGTGATTAGTTTCATGCTAGCATGACCTAATCTCCTATGCCAAAGCCAAGCATCCTCATTCAAAACCGTGAAACACATTTCATTACAAAGATCATTGATGTTAATAGTGTATACGTTATTTTGTTTTAATGCAATCATAGATGTGTTTTTGTATGGTTTTTCAATGATGCAAGCATTAGATTCAAATTTGACAATATATCCTTTATCACATAATTGACTAATGCTCAAGAGGTTATGTTTTAAACCATCAACTAACAAAACATCTTCAATAAAGAAGTTGGATTTGTTACCTATGGTTCCTTTGCCAATGATTTTACCCTTGTTGTTGTCTCCGAAGGTGACATAGCCTTCGTCTATGCTAGTGAGCTTAGAGAATTGAGATGAATCTCCGGTCATATGCCTTGAGCCACTATCAAGGTACCATCTCTTGCTCCTAGCTTGTGATGGTGTATGTTTCTACAAGAAAGGATTATTTTTAGGAACCCATTTACTTTTGGGTGCCTCAAAAACTGATCTAACTTGTTTATCATGTTGCATAGAATTGATTATGGTTCCTTTAGGAACCCAAATCAGTTTGTTCGGACTAGTTTTCTTGAATGGACATTGATAAGTTTTATGTCCATATTTGTAACAAAAGTTGCATTTGCTTTGGTGCCAAACATGTAAGATAGGGCCTTTTATGAAGGTGGTTGGATTTTGGTGAGGACTTCTCACAAATCCGATTCCACTTCTTTTAGGAACGTGACCCTTATTTGTAAGGATCATGTTCAAAGACTTGCTACCAACCTCGAATTTCTTTAAGGTGTCCTTAAGTAGCAAGTTCTCCTTTTGGAGAGTTTCTAGATCATGGCATTTTATACATGGAGCTAAACTATCATGATATTCAGATTTTAATTTATCGAAATTACAAGTAAGACTATTATGCTCCTTTTTTAGCAATTTGTATTTTCTACTAATAGTTTTGCATTCATCAAATAAGTCATTGAAGGCATTTAATAATTCATCAAATGATAAATCTGCATCAATTAAATTGGTTACCTCCTCTCCGATGGCCATTAGGGCATAGTAAGCAACTTGCTCGGTGTTGGACTCCTCTTCTTCGGACGCGCTTGAGTCATCCCACGTTGCTTTGAGCGCCTTCTTCTTTGGTGTTCTTTTCTTGACTTGGGGACATTCACTTTTGTAGTGTCCCGGTTTCTTGCATTTGTAGCAAATAACTTGGTCCTTCTTGGGTTCAAATTTATTTTTTGTGTCATTTTTAAACTTGTTTCTTTTAATGAATTTTTAAATCTTCTTGTTAGAAGTGCCAAGTCATCGTCAAAGTCCTCATCACTTGAGTTCTCTCTCAAGTGGTCTTCTTGAGTTCTAAGTGTCATATCCTTCCTGTTCTTTGGAAGGATGTCTTCTTGCTCTTCATGAGCTTTGCAAGTCATTTCGTAGGTCATTAATGACCCGATTAATTCTTCAAGAGGGAAGTTGTTTAAATCTTTAGCCTCTTGAATAGCAGTGACTTTAGGGTCCCAACTCTTAGGAAGGGATCTTAGAATCTTATTTACGAGCTCAAAATCCGAAAAACTTTTACCGAGTCCTTTTAGACCATTGACGACATCCGTGAAACGGGTGTACATGTCGCCAATAGTCTCGCTCGGTTTCATCCGAAAAAGTACAAATGAATGTATCAAAAGGTTGATTTTTTACTCTTTCACTCTACTTATGCCTTCATGAGTCACTTCGAGTATATGCCAAATATCAAACGCGGTTTCACAAACCGAAACACGGTTGAACTCATTTTTATCAAGCGCACAAAATAAGGCATTCATAGCCTTTGCATTAAGAGCGAAAGTCTTCTTTTCCAATTCATTCCAATCGATCATTGGAAGAGAAGACTTCGAAAATCCATTTTCGACAAGATTCCAAATTTCAAAATCCATAGAAATAAGGAAGATCCTCATTCAGGTCTTCCAATAGGTGTAGTCCGTCCCATTGAATATGGGTGGACGTGTGATAGAATGACCCTCTTGGTTTCCGGCGTATGCCATCTCTCTTGGGTTTTAATCCGTTTGAGAGTTAACCCCGCTCTGATACCAATTGTTAGGATCGAAGCGACACTAAGAGGGGGGGGTGAATTAGTGCAGCGGATTAAACTTGTAAGTTTGAAAACGATTTCGTAAAATGCAAGGAGATTTCGTTTCGATAGTAACTTGAGTAAAGTGAAAAATGAAAACTTGCTGCTATGTAGATAATGATTGCTGAAAAGTAAGAACTTGGTATGTAGATAATGATTGCAGAAAAGTAAGAACTCACACATTCAAGGAACACACCAATTTAAAGTGGTTCGGTCAAAATGACCTACATCCACTTGCGAAGCCTTCTTCGATGAGGCTCCCAACTTCCACTAGCAAATCTCTTTGAAGGGGAAGGACAAATACCCCTCTTATAACCTTTTACAAGTGGTTCACACTCTTACAAGTTTTCAAAGAGAAAGAA
>CM017196.1:17114658-17259658 GCA_004837865.1 Musa balbisiana | reverse complement strand
AACTGTATATATATATATACATGTATATATACATACATACATGTATTTATATATACATACATACATATATCAAAAGATTGTGCAATGTGTCATGCATATTATCACTCTCATACTTGGCTTGCGGGGCACTTATAACTAGTAGTATATTGACTAAATCTTGAAGAGATTCAACATACAACTTTGCTCAACAAATATTACACTTGTGACTAAAAGTAAAAAATTCAGTTATAGCCAATGTCCTAAAAGTGATTTAGAAAAAAATAAATGAAAAGTATTGTGTATGCATGCACAATTCGAAGTCTATTATATGCCCAAATATGTAGTAAGTTAAGTATCAATTTTGCAGTTGGAATGCTAGATAAATACTAAAGTAATATAAGAATGAAGTATTAAAAGGTTGTAAAAAAAGTAATAAGATATTTGTAAAGGATGAATAATTATATGCTGAATGTACGATTAGATAGAAGTGATAAGATATTTAGATGCTAGGATATTTAGATATTGATTTTACAAGTTATTTTGATAGTAAAAAGTCTGATTTAGGGTATGATCGATCAAATAATTTTTTGGAAGAGTGTTGAGCAATCTATTATTGCATCATCGACGATTCGTGGTATGCTTTAATGTCACTAACCAAGTTTTATGGTTGTCCAATTTTATATCAAGATTTGGTATGATCTCAATTGTTAAGTTATTTAAGATACTTTGTGATAGTATTACAATAGTTTTCTTTTCTTAGAATAATAAGTATTCAAGTCGTTGTAAGCTCATTAACATAAGGTAGTTGATTTTTAGAGAATGAGTCCAGAAACAAAACATATTAGTTGATAACCTAAGTATTACTTTAATAATTGTTGATACATTAACTAAGATCTTACAACCTAAAATGTAAAGAATATATTCTTAAAATGAGTCTCACGAGAAACCTATAATGTATGTCTAAGTGGCTCTTGTAATTGATATTATTAGTTATGTAACTAATAGTTATTATTTTAGCTATCTTATTTTGTTATTATGTATGTACATATTATTTTTGTACATTATAATAAGATTGTCCTAAAGGGGGTCATTATGGAATGTATTAAGAAAGACTAATAATATTATAGTAAAATATAATATAAATGACATATAACCATTATAACTCATATTGATAGTCTCACTTAATATATTATTATGATAGTTATTAAATATATAACATGTTTTCTAAAATTATGCATATATTAAATTATTTTTCAAAACTTAGAATCCAATCAAACAAAATTATTTTAAAAATTAATTTTATTTTTATGATTTTAAATTTTAAATTTTATATTTTTTGATTAATGAATCAAGTGAAAAAATATTAATCATATATGTGGTCATAACCTAATTGGTAAGATATATTAAATATATTGATTAGATTCTAATTAAAGATTTAAATATTAATATTTATGTAAATCCAAATCTTAGATATTGATATTGATAGAAGGGAATATCCAAGTTACCTGTTTAAACCCTCAGAAGAAGTCTTGCCTATAAATAAGTAGAGTATTTTGAAATGAATCCATGACTTTACAACAGAAGTCGAAGAGGATTAGTTCTTTACGAGGATCAAAGGCAATAACCACATCGAAGGTATTTCGATTCAATGTAACATATTGAATAAAAATATGCATACCATTTTTTCTCGGATTTATGATATAAATATATTTTACATTACAGATATGTCTAACAACAATTACACATACATGTCTTACAACAAAGCCCTAGCTCATTTCAACTCGATTCAGATTCATGATATGGCCCTTGTTGATGGTGTCAGTGATCTCAGCGAACTATTCTGCCATATATGGTGTGGGCATCACAACTGTAGTTATTAGATTGGGATGAAAGAGGATGATGAAGTCCTTGGAGGCATACAACTCTAGTTATTGGTTGAGTTGGAAAGATGGAGATGCTTGGAGGCATACAACTCTGTTGGAAAGATGGAGAGGACATGAAAAGCCCATAAACATGGCCTCATTCAGGTCGTTGGTCTTAGGCCTCATTCAAGCTTTCCGTAAACATGGAAAGCCCATAAACATAAATATGGTCCCATAAACATTAAGGAATTCATTCTCCGTATAGGATGCCAAGGTCCAACCCAAGCTCTCGAAACCTCATTCCTTCTCAGTTCCACTTCCATGACACTGATACACTAATGAAATATCATTAATTCAAACATGATTTCCTCAACGGTTGACGCATAACACAATGAAATCCATAAGGAAACATTAGTAAGTAATGGTGCAACACATAAATATATCTCATCATAACTACTGATATCTCAAGAGTATATAGTCCCAGGCAGTCTGTACCAGTGGTCTTTGCTTTGTTTTCTTTCTTTCTTTTTTTTTTGTTTTTTCTTTTTTGAGTGACACTTGGTCGTAGTTTCCCGTTGTTCTTAAAAAAAAAAAAAGTTGCATGAAGTTTAAGCGTGAGATTTTAGGCCTCTTCGTATACTTTTGCAGCATGATATTGCAGAATTTTGAAATATTTGTTGAATTCAAATTGGCTCTGTTATAAGGACCAGTTTCTTCATTGGTTGTGTCAATTTGTCACAAGCTAACATGACAATAGAACCACTTGAGCGCTCCAATTTCTGGAACAGGAATTTCAATCAGCTAAGGCGACACTGTTCACAATAGAATGGCTTAGACATGTCTCTGTTTCAGCAATACTAATCAAGATTGCTGCTGCATCAGGGCTTAAATCCTGGTGTGCATTTATGAATTTTGTCTTGCATTACTGTTCCTTGTACAAGTTGGAAACATAACCTTCTTCTTCTTGTGTAAGTCTCTCCATATGTATGCCCTGCTTCACTGTTGTTGTATGCCAAGTTCAACTTCAACTTTCAGTTCTGAATATTCTGACATGCTGGCTGTTGTATATCAGTTCTGATTCCACTCATAATCATCATAATCTCCAATAGTGAGTGAAGACCGTCTCCCTTTCAGATTTGTGGATGTAAATGGTGTACAATGTTCCAGCACTCATGCAAGGCTTAATTGATGGAGTTGCAACAGTGAAGCCGATTAATATCATGATTACGTGCATTCATGACAACCGACCGGGTTAAAGAAAAGTAAGTCACCGATTAGATGAGCAGATGGAAGAATCCCATGGATGCTGCCTACACTTTGTGAAGAAATTGATAGGTTTATGATGACTAGTCCTTGTGTTGTAATTCATATCGATATTCAATCAACTTTCTTTCTTCAGGATTACTTTGTGTTCCTCTCTCATCTCCCCAACATGAAAATGCTCTCAAACCAACCACCTGTGTTTTTTTTTTTTTTTTTTAATTTCCTTGCACAAATTACTGACTTCGGTCCTCTTCTGCTGTGCATCATAACCTACGAATGCAAAGTTTTGCTTTTCAAATGGCTTGAAGTGTCTTTCTTTTCTAATGAAAATGACTTCCCCATTTATCCAAATATTCTAACAAGGTGCAGTGTATTCCAACCATCATCCGTCTCTAATCTCCTACTAATGCTTGTATCCTACCGTTCTTTTGTTGGGATAATTAATTGTTTTCATTTTTTTTTTTATAAAGTATGTGTGATGAAGACACGATTTCAACTCAATACTTTGCTATCGATGGTCAATCTTTACTAATTAATATCTTTAAAAGTTATCAAATAAGGTTTGAAATTCTTAACCTTTATAAGTGGGTATGGTATATCATGATTATATTTATATTTTAGATTAAATTTTATTATTGAAGATGGTTCAAAGAGGATATATATATATATATGAAAGATATATTAAAAGAAACATTAAGGTCTAATATGATTTTGTAAACGAGTGTGTAAGGTCTAAGACTTAGGAACATAACACTCAAAAGAATACATCAAAAAAGATATAATGCTCGTATGAGAATAAGACTTGTTAAAAAGATGAGACTTTTTAAAGCATCAACTTTTCATTTTCAAGATAAAAATATGTAGAAACCAATTATTTTCAAGTGATAAATTAAATATTATAGATTTTTCTGGGACTTGTAAGATAATTACAAGTCATCTAGGATTTAGGAACCACAAAATTGATAAAATTTTCATTCCTTGCTGATAAGAGCAACCATCATGATCCTTATAGAGAAATGAATATAATTTTCTCCATGAAACTTTAGATTAAATTTTATATAATATAATTTGTCTCATGACTATCACAATATTAATATCAATATTGATTTGAGACCGATCTAAAAATTTTGATTCATTATAAAACTAAGAGGCTAGTATGAATACATTAACTTCCTTTAATTCATTTTAATTTATATTTAAAGGCATTCATCCATTCTCTCCAAAGTTCACAAGATTGGTGTAGTTCATGGTCACTATCTTTCTCTTCTTGATTCCGGTTAGGAGTTTTAAGAATAGATATTTCTTTCCATTCATCTAATGATAAATGAGTTTGGAAGTTTCACCCCAAGGGGTTGTCTCTACTAATTTGCTTATTTATTTCTTCATAACCTTGTGATAATTACACTCAATTTGGGGACTAGTGGCGTGTTATGGAGTCTTTCTATCACTCTAAGAATCTGGTTATTTTTGTTGGAAGCTTCTACTCACCACTGGGGATAGATTAATTAATTTCTGATGGACAAAATGAATCTATTGAGCACCTGTCGTTTTTATTTCTGTTTTGCTAAAGTTGTTTGGAACTTAAGTAAGAATGTTGTCGGGATTCAATTTCAATTTTATAATTTTTGGGTATCCAGGGATTGAAGGTAATAATTTGTCTGAACATAACAACATGATATTGAAAGCTTTTGTGGCTACTATTTTATGGCTTTTGTGGAAAGCTAAAAATAATGTCAAGTTCTCTACCTGTAGACTTAATTTATAATAAGATTGTTTAGACTGTAATTACGTTTGTGTGAGATTATGTGATTAACAAATTTTTTCAAGGGTAATAGCTGTCTTCAACTCTTATCATCCATTGGTCCTTTATAGCTTGATGATATGGTATAAGTTGAACATTGACGGATTCGGAAGGAAAAATACAATGGCTTTAGGAGGAGTGGGTTTCATGTTAAGAGACAATAATTCCTTTCCGTTATGTGCATGTTGCAGGTTTATATATTGGAGATTAGTTATATGAGGTTTTGGCTGTGAATCCGCTAGCAAGGAGTACAACAACTTAATAGTGGAAGTGGATTCCTCTTCTCTTATACAACTTATTAACGACAGAACTGATCCTTTATGATTCTTATGAAATATTATTTATTGTATTCTTAATTTGCTGATTCTTTTCGAGAAAGTTAGATTCGCACTTTTTGAGAAAAGAGAATCAATCATACGGCCAATTGGCTATGGAACTTGGTTAGACAAAAAAGGAATGAATGATTTTTTTTTTTTTTTTTGAGGGAAATGTTTCCCGATGAATTATCTGATCTACCTACCTCTGACGATAGAGGTGATGATTGTACTCGTATTTTGAATTAATAAAACATTTTTTTTGCTTATTGAGAAAAAAAAAAAAAAAAAAAAAACTATCTTCTTCTTTGTTGTGGCAGATAATACAACTCATTTAGCATGCAGATGATTTCTTAGAGCAGCCAATTGAGAATTTTTTTTGTTCTTCCGAGCTCAGCATAATGTTGGTGATGCCAAGACGACTCTTAAGTGGCTGCTCATCGAAGAGAACAACTACATTGCCACTGTTCTCTTCCTGGAATGGAGAGTCCGCATTCTTCGCAGATGAAGGTGACAAAAGGTTGATACCTTTACAATGCTGTGTACGGAGGCCAATAAAGGAGTGGCCACCGCGTGCTCCAGGTGCCATGCTCCCTGGTGTACAGTGCGCACTGGTCGAACAGGTTGTGTACACACCATTGCTTTGACGCCAAAGGGAGGGAGTTTCAATTTCTTGTTCCAATTAGAGCTTTTAATTGATCATTAAAGTGAGGAATCGAAATAATGATGTCCTAACATATATTTTCCATCTTTCGTGTAGGCTTTAGAAATTATCCCGAGGTATAATTGAATTGTTCCTTGGTATATATGCATGTGCGTTGAAAACGTAACCAACACCAACAAAAATAATAATAATAATAATAATAATAATAATAATAATAAAGATGGAAAGTGAAAGAGAAAGGATGCTGTAGAGTTAGCATTCATCCTCTATTTTCCTTTCACGTAGGTACATTCGTGAGATGAAAAACTCTCATAAACAGACAGTCCCACGTTTACAAAGTCTTTAATATAAGAACTTAAACCAAAGAAAAAAAAATTGTAACATCTCATACGACCATTCAGTAATTTCTTTCGGAGCCTGCTAAATTATTTTTCTACATTATCTCGTTTCACCCACTCGTAGTAAATAACGATCTAACGAGATAAATAAAATACATTATACTCAACTGCAAGTTGTTTTGGCTCCCATTTCTGTTTCTGATATATCCTTAGTTTAGGATGAAGAACACAACACAAAAATGCATCTTGTGTATTTTGTTCTTTTTCTCCTTGTTTCCAACTCAAACATGATAACAGGTAGCCTTGGAGATCGACATCAAAGGCATCCAAAGTTGTTGCACTTTCTATCATATCACTTGTACCAAAAGCTGATGAGCACGCAAAGAGGTTTTGTGGTTGGTAGTGCTTTGGACTTGCACCCTTTTCCCCTGAGTTAGCCTACCCCTTGCATGGCCTGCTCCTCCTTTTGGCCTCCATGTCTCCATCATGTCTTTCCTCTCGCTGAGCTCCCTTTCCCACAAGGAAGCCCAAATTGTGAGCGGCTCACATGTCTGCTGCTTTTTGGTCTGTGCGTCCCTTCCTCCTTGGGTGCCTTTTCTCGCAAGGGTTCAAGCTTGGCAACCTTTCTTTCCCTGTGAAACTTGTTGACTGAGGAAAGCGGAAGCATTCGTCATATCTTTGTGTAAAGTACATTACCATGACTTCTCTTCCTTCAATGATTTTTTATGTCATACTTTGCCTTCTAAAACACTTTCATGTTCCTCGTTACAGACTTTGAGCCATGTTAGCGGAGAAGGATGACAGTAATGCCACCACCACTGATGCATGGTAAGCATGCTTTGCTAGCATTCCCAAAAGCTGCAGCGTGGAGAATTATTCATTCTTCTACTAGCTTAACTACATTAAGGAGGTATTTGCTTCAACTAATTATATATGCCATCTCCATCAGTATTCATTACATTTGTCCACTTATATTAATTATCATTTGCTTGGATGAGTAACACTCTGTCACATGGGCTGCTGATATCTGCTCTCTCCTGTCATCATAACCCTTGTACTAAAAGCATGGGACAATGTCTGCCTGTAAACCCAAGTTTGACCCTCCCCCTTCTCTCATGACATTCATTCAATTTCAAAATTGCGTTGCTTGGGCACAAACTCGAAACCCCATAAACAAAACACAAACAGGTGATAGGACAGGATGGGATAATAACTGCATGAAGTAAATATACTGGGCTGCTATCAGTGCCAAGCAGCTCCAACATTTAAGCCATTCAGACCAGCCTTTTTTTCGTCTACCAACAGAAGCAAATGGACAGGACACACACTACATGCATATTGGAGCCAAGCTCTCTTACATTACAGCACACATACTGGTGGTGTTCTCATCACTGCAAGGATGGCCACGGCCACCAGTCTCCGTTGAGTGGTAGCTGAGATAAGGGCTTAGGTAGTAGGGGTAGGGATAGTAGTAGTAGCCAGTGTAGGGAGGGATCTGAGGTGACCTGTTGTACATCACTTGGGGCTGCATGTACCTGCTCTCATTCATTAGCATATTGATGTTATTGTTGTTGTTGGTGGTGGTGTTGAGCCCTCTCAGGTTCATCATCATGGAAGGTGCCTGGTTCAGATACCCCTGGTCCTGTAAGGGCATCATCAGAGGCGGTGATTGTTGATGGTTCACCCCAAATCCACCACCATTACCATTACCATTCGCAGGGAAACCTGCAGAGAAGTTGGTCCCTGGCTGCTGCTGAGCTTGATGCAACCCCATCCCATTACCCCCACCGAGTCCTTGGAGTCCTGCAACACCCAGCAGTCCATTGCCCATTTTACCCTCCACTGCACCACCACCCAAGAGAGAAGCTCCATTGCCCACCTTGTTGTGAGGTGCAGCATTTGATCCCTTCAATCCCGTAGCTTGATTAGGATTAGCTCCACCCTTCTTCCCTCCTCCACCGTTGTTACCATTCCCACTAGGTTTGCCATTTTTCTTGGCATTTGCTGCTGCTGCTGCTGCTGCGTTGTTTGACTGCTTTAATAGATTAAGCTGCTTCATTTTATCACCAAAAAAACGCAGCTCATCATCTTCTTCCTCATCATCAAAACCATCGTCGAATTCATCGTCATCGGAGCTGAAGGACTCGATGCTGTTGTGCTGGTTCTTGAATGCTTTAAGGCCCTGGAGAAGGGCTTGGTTGCCTTGGTTGCTTTGGCCTTTCCTTTGTTGTTCTTGTTCCCCTCTTTTCCTTGATGCTGATGGCCGGGCTTGTTGCTCTGGCTGTTGGACTTTTGAGGCCACCGCTCTGCATGCCTTCCTGATCTTGCCAGCTTCTTGATCAGGGTGTTGGAGTCCACATCCCCTGAGACTGTGACCTTCTGATGCTCTCCATCTATGTTGACTGTGTAAACTCCTGATTCAAGAGGTAAATGGAGTAAGCACACACCTTATACAAGCTATTCCTGTTGCTTCCAAATGACCAAGATTGAACGGATCTAAGAATGAAGTCACCATTGCCTGGAAAGACAATCAAGACATAACAAATATCTTCGTAGTTTTCAGATATCACTACAAAATTTCACAGGAAGAAACCAGACATGGAGCAAAAAATAAAACCAAGTCTCAGAGGAATAGTATGTATCTGTTGATCAACAACTCCAAGCAGCATATTCTTCCTAGCAAATTATTCTTGCAGACAGCACAGTGCCCCAGAAAACTATGAAAACCAGTAGCAAAATAGCATCCATGGATGCAGATTTTCCTGAGGGGGGAGAGAGAGAGAGAGAGAGAGAGAGAGAGAGATTTTGTCATAGAAAGGGCAAAAATAAGAAGCAGCACCAAACCAAAGTGGCTGTCTCCATTATCAGCATGAACACAGCATGCTTTTCTGCAGGAGTGATGTCAATTTAAGGTAATATCCAGCAAAAGATATCAAATAAGGTTTTGATCAACATAGGAGACACCAAATCTTTATTTCCTCTTCCATGTTCTTCTCAGGTTTAACAAGAAATAACTTGCATCATTACCACAAATTTTCAGGGAATCACATCAGATAAGAAGAATCACCTTCAATTTTCTGAAGAAGTTTCTTCACCTCCTGCTTACATCCATCACAATGTATGTGTACTTTGAGGATCACCGTCTGCAACAGCAACCACCCAACCAACCAACGAAAGAAGAAACTTTCTCAGCTGGCCTCACATCTACCTTTTCCCTTCCCAAGGCAGGCACAAGAAAGAGAAAGAAGAAACGATGATACCTGGATTTTGAGCAGCTTAAATTCCTCGACTTTGTTCATCTTCCACTACCGATGCTGCTAAAACAGTCTTTGAGCAGTGAGACAGAGACAGAGAGGATGTGGAGGAGCTGCCGCTACTACTTCTACAACCTTCTTGGCTTCTCCTCAGGTGTGTTCTTTCCCTTCCCTCAGCATCCTCTCATCAAACACACACTTGCTCTGTGCAGCACCACCTCATCATATGCCTCATTATATATTATACCAGCGAGAGGAGCCTGCCTGCCACAACATTCAGGCCGCGAAAAGCCATCCAACGGCCAGAACAAGAGTTACAAGGAAGGTGAGTGAGAGTGACGGAGAAGTGGTGATGTGATTTGACACTGAGATTCAGGTGATAATTATCATGCAGGAAAAATAACTCACCATGTTTCTTCTTTCTTTCTTTCTTCCAACAAATAAGAAAGAAAGAAAGAAAGAAAAAAAAAAAAAAAAAAAAAGTAACAGCGGCCTGACAAAAGGAGCTAATGATGCCCCACTCCTGCCCCCCTACTACTACGCGTAGCCTCGGCCTTTCTTGCTTCCGTCACTTGTCCCCATCCCCCACAAATAGTTGAAGATGAGAAAGAAGGATGTGTGTGCGCGTGTGGGAGAGACACTGTTTCCAAAGCCAAAATGGTAAATTACATTCAGTGATGGGTTGTATGGATATGTATGCGTTCACGTGTCGATTGCAGGTGAGAACTTTTGTTACTTCTAATTCTATTTTATTAACATGTAATGCTATTTAGTAGTGCTTGTCAGAGTAAGCTGCATGGTTATGGCTCACCCACGTTAACCATGCATGATGTGGCCAGTGTAGAAGACATGAATGTACTGTGGTTTGACCAACATGCTAATCGTTAACAATTTCTTTAACTATATATATAATCATTTAAATGTATTTAAGCTGAAAATTGCAACAGCAGCAGAAAAAGAAGACAACGATGTGGGTGGGGCTAATCTAAATTTAAAATGGAAGCCAAACATAATCCCAGTCCTTGTCGGCCAAAAGACTGCTCTTCTTTCAACCCTTAGCCTATCAGAGCAAGAGAGCCGTTTCTGGGACGATGAGAAAAGTAGTATAACGTTTGCATTGACCGTGGCAGGCAGGCATAAAGAGAATTCCCACGGAGCACGAGACTTGCTTCGGAGTTGCGCTTTCGAGGAATTATGTTGTCGTCTTGTTCCTCTCCTCTATTCTATCATCCTCATCATCGCTACAACTATTGTTATTATTCACCTCTTATTTCTCCATCCTATTTGCCAAACATAGATGAACAATGGTGTATGGAAGCATCCAAGCTTGTGAAGTAACTTCTTTGTAAGAGTTAGCCGCAGACTCAACAAAAGCTGTGAGAGAAAGAGCGAGAATGCAGTAAACAAAGACTGACGATGATGGAGTAGTCTTTCCAACGAGGAGCTTGTCTTCCCACACAAGCTCTCCTCCTCGTTTCCCCATCATAGTCTCTTTCTTTGTTTCCTCCGCACGCAATAACGAGGCCTGCTTTCGAGTTGCCAACCTCCTTCCTGCCATCATTACTCCCCAGCTGCTCCTGCTGCTGCTGCACTGCATGCGAAAACAACATCTCCTCCTCCTACTTCACCATTTGTTCGTCCTCCTCTCCTGCACCGCAGGGGAAGTCGAGAAATGTCACTGATCTGCACCGAACAGCTGAAAGACTCGTCTCATGATGGAGGTGTTGATCGGAATTACTGGAGCTCCGTGGGGTGGGTACTGGAGACGATTGCGATGGGGTTGAATGAGTCTTATCAGTGCCATTACAGCCTGCTGCAGATCCAATTCATTGAGAAACCGAAGAAAGAAAGGCTGGTGGTGGTACTGCAGGTGCCATGGAGAGCGATTTCCGTGTTGTGATGATATCTATCTATGGAACGATATTTGTATTGTCAATGTTTTTCTTAAAAAAATTATTAAACCAAATAACGCACTATCTATTTATGTGCGGATCTAACGTTGTACTAATTAATTCAAATATACTTGGTCGATTGGTTGATGTTAAGAAATAAATATATTCTCAATGAAACATCGACACTTGAAATAATTAAAGAACTGTGTATAATGATATTGTTAAAATTAATTCAAATAGTTAGGATCAAATAAAATAAAAAATAAAAATTTGGATTTAAATAAATAGATGAATGTGAATGATTTATTGGGTTATGATAATTTTTTTATTATTTTAAAAATTATACTTTATCTTTTAATCAATATAAATAAGAGCTCTTATATCAATGCACTATAGATTAAAAGTACTCCTTACTATTCTCTTTCCCTTTTCCATGAAGTTCAGGAAAAAAGTCAATATCAAAGCCAACAACAGTATAGTACCAGAGCTTCCACAAGAGTACATTGATTAAAAAAGAATGAAAGACTAGTAGATCCAAAAAATAAAAAGAAAGCAAGAAGATGATAGACAGAGTAAGTATTCTTAATCAACTTCTTCCTATGTTCAAGGGTGAAAATTATCAATTTTGGACTGTTAAAGAAAATTTTTATTTATCTCACAAAGATTTTAGAATTTGGTAGAAGATGGTTTTCTTAAGTATGATCTATAGGATCCTAATATTACTAAAAATTTAAAAATATGATAAATGAGATTATATAAAAAGATACAAAAGCCCTCTACATGCTATAACAAGTAATAGACAATTCCCTATTTTCTCGAATCATGATGGCATTAACATCAACATAAGCCTAAAACAAATTAAAAAGTGTATTTGGAGATACAAACAATATAAAAATTTTAAAGTTTCAAATTCTTCGATGTGAATTTGAAACTCTTATAATGAAAAAGAAGCTAAAGATACAAATACATTATTTATTGATAAATTACTGGGCTTCCTTTTAGTTCATAAACAAAAAGTAAACAAATCTTCAAATGAAGATAGATCATGAGAACCAAAAGAAAAATTCAGAAGCCATATCTTAATGGAGAAATCAAAATAGCTAAGGTCATGATCAATCAAATAAGGGCAATCAAATAAAGATTAGAGGAACTCAATAGAGATAACAAAAAAACTCATCGATGTTTTTATTGTAAAAAAAAATAGACATATTGTAAAAAATTGTTAGTACAAAAATAAAAATCCAAATATTTCTCTCTTCTCTTACTATAAAAAAATATGATCATCTTGAAAAGGATTATTAGAACAAAAATCAAACAAATTATTATGAGAAAAATAATGATGAAAAAAGGGATGAAGAAAATATTTTCTTTATAGCATCTGATGAATAATATTCTAGATTTGTTTGATTTTTAGATAGTGGATATAGTAATTATATGATAGTGAAAGGAAATGAAACAATTACTGTGAACACCAAATCTAGTAAAAAAATTATTGATGATATGATGTTTATTCCTAGTTTAAAATAAAATCTCATTAGTATAGGGAAACTAATGAGAAAATAATATTATATAATTTTTAATGATGAAAAATACTTGATTTATGATAGAAAATTAAAAAATTAATGGCAACTATGAGGATGAAGAAAAAAAAGTGTTTATCTTATTATTTTTTTTATTTCTCCTTATATTCTATTGTCATTGATGAATCGATATTATGACATAAAAGCTATAAGCATCCAAATTTTTATAGGTCTATACAAACTATCTCACATGATGAACCCTTCAAAATTCAAACCGGTAAGAAGATGTCTTAGAATAAGACTAAAGTTAATAAAAGTTACGATGAAGAGCCATAATCTAATAAGTGAAAAGTTTTGGATTTTATTTCATCTACCACTAGTAAACCTGTTATAAAGACTACTAAAAAGAAGAGCATCAATAGTGACGAAGACGAGGATGACAAGCTAAGAAGTCTCAAGCATCAAAAGATAGTAGTGGTTTTGATGAATCTATTGAGAAAAGTGAAAATGAGTAACTACTAAAGACTATGAAGAAAGTTAAAGATGCAAAAATGATGTATACAACTTCAAAGAGTGAAAAATAAACTACTAAAATTCTAAAATAGAAGGACCCAAAACTCTTATTACAAGTAAGACTCAAACTCTTTAAAAAATTCACCAAAACTTAAAGAATACTTTCAATCCTCTAAAGATTATGAAGACTTATAAACCTATGGAATTAGTTGATAAAAGAGGAATTCAAATGGACTACTATAGCACCAAAGACTAATTTGCTAGTATCTTCACAAAAGCTTTAGCAAAAGAAAATTTTTATTCCGAAGATAACTTCAAGTTATAATTATTTGAATTAAGGGGGTATGTTAAGATTAATTTAAATAGTTAGGATTAGATAAAAAAAAATATAAAAAAATTAGATTTAAATAAATAGATGAGGGTAAAAATTTTATTGAGATATGATTTTTTTATTATTTTAAAAAACTTATATTCTATCATTTAATCAATATAAATAAGTGCTCTTAGATCAATCTAAAATAATATAGATTAAAAGTACTATTAGTTTATTCTATTATTCTCTTTCTCTTCTTTCTAAATTTTCACAAGAAAAACAATAGTATGATATCATAGTCAACAGAAGTCAAGTGGATCTAAATTCATTATAGTAACTCACCTCATATGTTCGTACACACACAGACTTTTTTTCCTTTCTTACTACATGTGATGGGACACTGTTAAGACCCTGCACCTGCGGTAACGAAGACATCCACCGGAACTTGAAAACAACGCTGTTTGCCACTGAACGGAGAAGAAGGTTATAAAAAAAAAAAAGGAAAGAAGAGATTGTTCTCCTTGGCCAATTCGCACTAGGAATGCTAGCCATACGATCCTTTCGCTGGACGTTTTGCTCGAACAACACGAACAGCATCTCCGAAGACCCACCAAAAGAGACGGCTGTCTTCGCTGCCTCGTCTCCGACGAATGCAAGGCAGGTCAAAGCCATGTCAAGTTTCTTGATTTGCCGAAGCCAAGTCGATGGTAAAGATAGTGTCTTCTCCTATGTAAGGAAACGATTCATCGTGCACACCTGCACCTCACTCACTGCTTTATCTCTCACTATAGAGATTTTGATAAGATTAATTTAAATAGTTAAAATTAGATGTAACAAAAAAATAAAATTCTAAATTAAAATTAATAAATAAAGATAAGAAAATTTATTGAATTATGATTGATTTTTTTATTTTAAAAAATTTATATCTATCTTTTGACTAATATAAATAGGTGTTTTTCCTTTCTCATTGGAGTTATATAAAAAGCTAACAAGTATAATATCAAAGTCTTGATTCCAAGACTAATAGGAGTATGTCGATTAAAAAAAAAAAGAAGACAAGTAGATCCAATGAAAATAAGCTGGTAGGCATTAAAATAAATATTTCTAATCAACTTCTTCATATATTCAAAGGTAAAAATTATCAAGGTTTGGCTGTTAAAATGAGAAGTTGATTTATTTTATAAGTATTATGAAATTCCATAGAAAATAGTCTTGTTGAGTATAATCCATAGGATCTCAATATTATTAAACATCAAAAAGATCAAATGAATGAGAACATATAGAAATATATAAGAGCTCTCTACATATTATAATAAGCAATAAATAAGTCCTTATTTCCTTGAATTATATTAGTATCAACATCAACTAAAGTTTGAAAAATATTAAAAGGCATATTTGGAGGTATAAACAACGTAAAAAAATTAAATTTTAAATTCTTTGACGTGAATTCAAAACTCTTATGGTGAAAGATTTTGACTCCATCACTTTTTTTTTCTCAATAGTCTGTTCAATTATGAACCAAATGAGGTTTTATGGTGAAAACCTAAAAGATCAAATAGCAGTTAAAAAAAATTTAATAAAGTTTATCTTCAAAATTTGATATGATCAAACTAGTAAAAGACGTGGACGATTTACGATGAGATCACGATAATGAGACCGATTCGCCTTTAAATACAAATTCTAAATAATCTCGTTCATAGGTTACTCGAGAGGGATATCGAGATAACCAGATAGATTAGTATATTATATATTCATCCATATGATGGAGGCAGCTAGTCTCATAGCTGCTCGTATGGGAACACTAGGGATATAGTGCAAGTGCTCATTGGAGAATGAGTTCACTGATTGATCCGCTCATGGAATGTTGGATGATTGATAATGCCTTATTGTCAAACAACGATTCCATTATCCTAGTGGTGTATCTGGTCCTTAGACTTGAGTCACCAAGGATATCTTGTATGAGTACTCCACTCTTTGATACCAAACTTATAGGCCTAAAAGTTTCAAATCTAGCACAGTCAATCGTCGGGAGTGGTATCCAACCTTACAAGGGCTATTGAGAGTCAATAGAGAATCATCCACTCTCAGTTTCATGAGAGGAATATCTCATATATTCTCACTTAGACAAATCCCTTGCTAGGATCAATCAGATTAAGAGAGAAAGAGTTCTCCGGGAAAATCCGACTAGAGCGAGACTCGAGTAGAAACCATATGGGCCTATAGGGCCTGACAATATTATACCCAGTATACGATCTCTCAGATATTAGAAAGATAAGGGACTATAGAAATATAATAATTGAGGACAAATAGGTCCAATAGATTGGATTTTCCTATATCGTTTAGGGACTACGGTGTAGTGGCCTAGTACATCCACAATCGATGAGTCGGATGAATTATTACGGAGATAATAATTCACTAAGCCAAAAGGAGTTCTGTTAGGTATGACTCACGACCAGCTCGATATTAGGCCTAAAAAGCCACACACATATGGTAGGCATTGCGACGAGTAGAGGTTCGAATATGAGATATCTATTGGAGCCCCAATCTTATTGAATATCCAATAAGCCCTTAAATTATTGGATCCTATGGATGAGATCAAAGAAGAGTCAATGAGAGATTATTGGTAGTGGTATCCAACCTTACAAGGGCTATTGAGAGTCAATAGAGAATCATCCACTCTCAGTTTCATGAGAGGAATATCTCATATATTCTCACTTAGACAAATCCCTTGCTAGGATCAATCAGATTAAGAGAGAAAGAGTTCTCCGGGAAAATCCGACTAGAGCGAGACTCGAGTAGAAACCATATGGGCCTATAGGGCCTAACAATATTATACCCAGTATACGATCTCTCAGATATTAGAAAGATGAGGGACTATAGAAATATAATAATTGAGGACAAATAGGTCCAATAGATTGGATTTTCCTATATCATTTAGGGACTATGGTGTAGTGGCCTAGTACATCCATAATCGATGAGTCGGGTGAATTATTACGGAGATAATAATTCACTAAGCCAAAAGGAGTTCTGTTAGGTATGACTCACGACCAGCTCGATATTAGGCCTAAAGAGCCACACACATATGGTAGGCGTTGCGACGAGTAGAGGTTCGAATATGAGATATCTATTGGAGCCCCAATCTTTTTGAATATCCAATAAGCCCTTGAATTATTGGATCCTATGGATGAGATCAAAGAAGAGTCAATGAGAGATTATTGGTAGAGATCCACTAATCTAAGTAGCATGGGTAGTTGGATGGTGGTCTAGTACCCAATATGGTATGATCCATTAGGGTAAGTTGACATTGTTGAATCTCGGATTTTGATGATGAAATCAATTGTAAATTATTTGATTTAATCAATATGTTGAGAAAAGTATGCAGGATTAACTACGATAGTAGTAAGACATAAAGTAGGTGTTGTATTGGAGTCAAGATCAAGATCTCATTGGAAGTTCGAGAGTTTGTCGGAAGTCCGGACGTTCGTCGGAAGTTCTACTGGAACCAATCGAGAAGTCTAGGAGCTTGCCAAAGAAGCTCGTTGGAACTTGCCAAGAAGATCATTGTAAAATCTAGGAGCTTGTCGGGAGTCCGCCGAAGCATTATCGAGAGTTCGTTGGATGTTCGTCGGAAGCCCGCCGGAAGAGCAATTGACGCACTGGAACAAGAAGTGTTGTGATCATATCTTAATTATCATAATTAG
This sequence comes from Musa balbisiana, assembly GCA_004837865.1. Taxonomy (NCBI): domain Eukaryota; kingdom Viridiplantae; phylum Streptophyta; class Magnoliopsida; order Zingiberales; family Musaceae; genus Musa; species Musa balbisiana. The sequence goes on along the minus strand of CM017196.1, from coordinate 17,242,244 downwards.
AGTGTAAATTAAGTTAGGATTGGGAGGTAATTCCATTGACTTAATTAATGGCCAACTGGGCCCTTAATAGGGCTGAATTGGGCCAAATTGAGTAGCCAATTCAGCCCCTAAAAATATGGCCGACGGTGGCACCGCTTGGAAAGTAATGCCCCAAGTTATTTGGGTGGTAGTACTGCCCAGACTGGGCAATGGTACCACTGGCAGTTAATGCTGCCAGCGGCGGTATCGCTAGAGCTCGGTCTCCGAGCTCTATCAAGCGATGGTACCGCCCAGACTAAGCAGTAGTACTATCCAGTGTCAGGTGTCAGGAGGTGGTACCGCCCAGTAATGATGGTAGTACCACCAGTACCCTAGAAAATTAGGATGAGACACTTCTTGGCTCTATTTTTAAAGCCATTGGGGCCTATAAAAACCCCATCTTTTCTATATGAAAAGACACAAAAAGTATTGGCATAATCTTGAGTTTTTGAAGTGTTAAAGAGGTGTAAAAGTACTAGAGTTCTCCTCCTCCCTTTCTATGTGTTGAGATCATTCAAGAGAGGTTTAAGACTTATAAGGGTTCTCCCCTAAACCTGTGAAAAGGAGAAAGCACTGTAAAGAGGTGGTTGGTCTTCACCTATTGAAGGAAGGCCTTTAGTGGACGCCGTGACCTCATCGGAGGAGGAATCCGAAAGTGGATGTAGGTCACGTTGACCGAACCACTCTAAATTCTAGTTTGCTTTTCATTTATGCAATTTTCATTATTGCAAATCTCTTTAATCTTCTCTTGCACTTTTACGAAAGCTCTCAAGTTCAATTTCTTTTCGAAATGAATTGAATCAAAACCATTTTCGTCGGAATCAGTTTTAATCAAAATAAAGACTTTTGAAATTGTGAAAGTTTTCTACTGCACTAATTCACCCCCCCCCCCCTAGTGCCGCTCTTGATCCTAACAATTGGTATCAAAGCAATGTTCACTCTCATTTGGTTTAAAACCCAAGAGAGATGACATTTGTCAACAACCAAGAGGGTCATTCAATTACACGACCGTCCATATTCAATGGGACAGATTATATATATTGGAAGACTAGAATGAAGATCTTCTTAATTTCAATGGATTTTGAGCTATAGAGCATTGTCGAAAATGGTTTTCAGAAGTCTTCTCTTCCAATGAACGATTGGAATGAGTTAGAGAAGAAGACTTTTACTTTAAATGCCAAGGCTATGAATGTCTTGTTTTATGCATTAGACAAAAATAAATTTAATCGAGTATCGATTTGTGAAACGGCTTTTGATATTTGGCACACACTCGAAGTGACTCATGAAGGCACTAGTAGAGTGAAGGAGTCAAAAATCAATCTTTTAGTGCACACTTATGAGTTATTTCGAATAAAACCGAGTGAGACCATTAGAGATATGTACACCTGATTTACGGATGTCGTCAATGGTCTAAAAGGACTTGGTAAAAGTTTTTCGGATTTTGAACTTATTAATAAGATTTTAAGATCCCTTCTAAAAAGTTGGGACCCTAAAGTAACGGTCATTCAAGAGGCCTAAATAATTTTCTTCTTAAAGAACTAATTGAGTCACTAATGACCTATGAGATAATATGTAAAGCTCATGAAGAGCTTGAGGACACTCTTCCAAAGAACAGGAAGGATATAACACTGAGAACATAAGAAGATCACTTGAAAAAAAACTTAAGTGATGAGGACCTTGATGATGACTTGGCACTCTTAACAAAGAAGTTCAAAAGATTCATAAAAAGAAACAAATTTAAATATGATACTAAAAATAAATTTAAACCTAAGAAAGAATAAGTGATATGCTATGAATATAAGAAGCTGGACACTTTAAGAGGGAATATCCCCAAGCAAAGAGGAGGCAACCAAAGAAGAAGACTCTCAAAGCTATATGGGATGACTCAAGTGCTTCCAAAGAAGAGGAGCCAACTAACACTGAACAAGTTACTCACTATACACTAATGGCCAATAGAGATGAGGTGAGTAGCTCATTTAATGCAAATTTATCCTTTGATGAACTATTAAATGCTTTTCATGAATTGTTTGATGAATATAGAATCTTGAGTAAAAAGCATAACTCTTTGAAAAAGGAACATGCTTCTCTTATTAGCGATTTTGATAGACCAAAGTTTAAGCATGAAAATAGCTTAGCTTCCTGCACAAAATGTCATGAAATAGAAATACTTTAAAAGGATAACTTGCTACTCAAAGAAACCTTAAAGAAATTTGAGGTTGGTAGCAAGTCCTTGAATATAATCCTTGCCAATAAGGGTCACGTTAATAGAAAAGGCGAAATCAGATTTATGAGTAGCTCTCACCAAAATCCAACACCTTAATTAAAGGTCCTATCTTACATGTATCACCTCATACCAAATGCAACTTTTGTTGCAAACTTAGACATATTGCGTACAAATGTCCATTCAAGAAATATGGTTCACATAGATTGATTTGGATTCCTAAAAGAACCTCAAATGACTTAATACAATATGATAAGCTATGTAGATCAATTTTTGAGGCACCCAAGGTTAAATGGGTACATAAAAATCATCCTTTTTTTAAGAAAAATGTACCATCACAAGCTAGGAGTAAGAGATGGTACCTTGATAGTGGATGCTCAAGGCATATGATTAGAGATCTATCTCATTTCTCTAAGCTCACTAGCCTAGATGAAGGATATGTCATTGGCAAATGAACCATAGGTAACAAATCCAACCTTCTCATTAAAGATGTATTATTAGTTGATGGTTTAAAACATAACCTTTTGAGTATTAGTCAATTATGTGATAAATGATATATCGTTAGATTTGAAATTAATACTTGCATTATTGGAAAACCATACAAAAACATATCTATGATTGCACTAAAATAAAATAACATATATACTATTGACATTAATGATCTTTGTAATGAAATATGATTTTCGGTTTTGAATGACGATACTTGGTTTTGGCATAGGAGATTAGGTCATGCTAGCATGAAGCTAATATCTCAAATCTTATCTAAAGAACTTGTGAGAGGAATTCCTCACATTAAATTCGTTAAAGATAATGTGTGTGATGCATGTCAACTAGGAAAACAAATAAGAATTCCTCACATTAAATTTTTAAAGAACTTTTCGCATCTTTAATAAAAGAACTTTAGTTATAGAAGAATCTATTCATATTGTTTTTAATAAAATTTCTAAAGTTAACAAAAATGATTTTGATGATGATCTTAATTTTGATACTTTAAATTTAAATGAATCCCTTTCTCTATCTAGCAACTTGGATGCATCTTCTTCCGAACCTTCTTTACCGAAGGAATGGAAGTATGTATATGCTCATCCTAAGGAGCTAATTATAGAAGACACATCGAAAAGGGTTCAAACTCGTTCTTCTCTTAAGAATTTTTGTGCAAATGTCACTTTTTTCTTCCAAATTGAACCTAAATGCATTAACGAGGCCTTGAAAGATGATTCATAGGCCATCATAATACAAGCAGAGTTAAATCAATTTGAGAGAAATGAGGTGTGGAAGCTTGTTCCAAGGCCAAATGACCATTTAGTTATTGGTACTAAATGGGTCTCTAGAAACAAGCAAGATGAACTTGGTATCGTGGTTAGAAACAAGGCTAGATTAGTGGCCAAAGGTTTCAACCAAGAAGAAGGTATCGATTATGAAGAAACCTTCACTCCTGTGACATTATTAGAAGCCATAAGGATGCTCCTTGCCTATGCTAGTAGTAATAATTTTAAGTTGTTTGAAATAGATGTTAAAAGTGCTTTTCTTAATGGTTTTATTTCCAAAGAAGTTTATGTTGAACAACCTCCTGGATTTGAGAATGATAATCTCCCTAATCATGTGTTTAAATTAATTAAAACTCTCTATGGATTGAAACAAGCCCCAAGGGCTTGGTATGAGAGACTTAGCTCATTTCTTATCGAAAATAATTTCTCTAAAGGCAAGCTCGATACTACATTGTTTGTCATAAATTTTGAAAATAATTTTTTTATTATTCAAATTTATATTGATGACATTATTTTCGGTTCCACGAATAAATCTCTATGCGAATCATTTGCTAAAAGTATGAGTTTTGAATTTGAAATGAGTTTGATGGGGGGAATTAACTTTCTTTTTAGGCTTACAAATCAAACAACTAAGTAATGGTATTTTTTTTAGTCAAACAAAATATACTTTAGATTTGCTAAAAAGGTTTAATATGGATAGCTCAAAGGCTATCAATACTCCTGTGAGTACCTCCACTAAATTAGACATTAATCAAAGTGGAGAAAGCTTTGATCAAAAAGCTTATAGGGGAATGATAGGAAGTTTACTATACCTCACCGCAACTAGACTGGATATCGTGTTTAGTGTAGGTCTTTGTGCTAGGTTTCAATCTAATCCTAAGATATCTCATCTTAAAGCAGTTATGACAATTCTTAAATATCTTAAAGGTACCACGAATCTAGGATTATGGTATCCAAAATCTGAGAACTTTAAACTAATTGCATATGCTGATGCGGATTTTGTTGGATATAGATTAGATAGAATAAGCACATTTGGAACATATCAATTTTTAGGACATGCACTTGTTTCTTGGTCTTCCAAGAAATAAAACTCGGTTACACTATCTATAACCGAAGTTGAGTACATTGCAGCTAGTGCATGTTGTGCACAAGTCGTGTGGATAAAAAACACTTTAGAAGATTATAAGATTCATCTTAAAAACATTCCCATAAAATGTGATAACACAAGTATAATATGTTTAATAAAAAATCTCATTCAACACTCTAGAATAAAACATATTGATATTAGGCATCACTTTATACGAGATCATTTCAATAATCATGATGTAATCTTAGAATTTATTGATACAAAATATCAATTAGTCGATATCTTTACAAAACCTTTAAGTGAAGAACAATATGATTTTATTAGAAGAGAATTAGGAATGTTAATTTGTCCAAATGCATGAATTTGATGTATATCTTTTTTGGACTATCTTTGTGAATTTTTTGAATGGAGCTTTCATGAGTTTATGCCATATCAAGTTTATTCTATATCCTTGCTGTATCACATAATGATACATGGAATTCATTGACAAATGCATCTCTCACAGATTTCACTCTTATGAATTTTTTAATGAGAAATGGATTTGATGTGATCATTTATGGAATTACTTTTAACATTCTTTCACATGAAGTCTTTCTTGATGAAGGAAGAATTTTTATGAGATGAACACTTGCAAGAGTGAGGATTTGATTTCACATGAGTATCTTGATCCTTGTGAAAATTGAAGCATGAAACTCTTTTATCGCTTTTGACTTGATTTTAATCATTTCACGAAGTTGGTTCTTAATGGATTTTCTTCCTACTTTCCTTCTTTATGCAAATTTTTGATAAGAAAAAATAAAAGGAGAAGAAGTTGATGGAAGCTATCTCATTAATGTGTATAACTTTGAGAACTTTTGAATGATACTATGTCATGAATGCTTGTAATATAATTAGTATCGTCAAATACAAATTGAAATGTGGCATGAATTTTTACCATGCTTGCATTGTTGAATTGTTCTCTTTTTTGTTGATGACAAAGGGAGAGAAATGATACCAAAATGTGGTAAATTGACGACAATGTATGCAATGTATCTTATCATAAATGCTTATGTGCTTGTCATTTGAAACATATTGAATTATGGCAAAAGCATATCTTATCGTATCAAATTGATAAATGTCTTTATAAGATATCATGAGTTTAACTTGCTATTTTACAACTTGATAACTTGTCATAGAATGATGAATTGCTATCTTTGTCATTTCTTATATTTGAAATATCATACTTGAAAATGGATGTCATGCCTTGACATCATTTTCACAAATACGTGGGATCATATTTAGAATTGGAAAATCATGATAAGTATCATGATATGCATATTGATAAGTTTAAATGAACTTAACTTATTAGTTTGATACTTGAATTCAAAGGCCTTGAATTTAAGAATGTCTTTTCTCAAGTATAGCATATAGATAGGGGGAGTTGAGATTAACTTCATCATCATTATAAAAAGGGGGAGATTGTTGAATCTCAGATTTTGATGACGAAATCAATTGTAAATTGTTTGATCTAATCTATATGTTGAGAAAAGTGTACAGGATTAACTACGACAGTATAAGAAATAAAGCAGGTGTTGTACTAGAGTCAAGATCAAGATCTCATTGGGAGTTCAAGAGTTCGTCGAAAGTCCGGACATTCATCGAAAGTTCTGCCAGAACCAATCGAGAAGTCTAGGAGCTTGCCAAAAAAGCTCATCGGAACTTGCCAAGAAGATCGTCGTAAAATCTAGGAGCTTGTTGGGAATCCACCAGAGCATTGCTGAGAGTTCGTCGGATGCTCACTAGAAGCTCGTCGAAAGAGCAATTGATGCACCGGAACAAGAAGTATTGTGATCATGTCTTAATTAATGTAGTTAGAGTATAAATTAAGTTAGGATTATGAAGTAATCTCATTAACTTAATTAGTGGCCAACTGGGCCCTTAATAGGGCTGAATTGGGCTGAATTGAGTAGCCAATTCAGCCCCTAAAAACATGGCCGGCGATGGCACCGCTTGGAAAGTAGTGCCCCAAGTTATCTGGGCAGTGGCACCACCGACAGTTAATGTTGCCAGCGGTGGTACCACCCTTGTTAAACGGTGGTACCACCCAGACTGAGCAACGGTACCATCTAATGTCAGGTGTCAGGTAGTGGTACCGCCCAGTAATGGCGGTAGTACTGCCAGTACCCCAGAAAATCGAGATGAGACACTTCTTGACTCCATTTTTGAAGCTATTGGAGCCTTAAAAACCCCACCTTTTTCTGTATGAAAGGGTATGAAAAGTATTGGCATAATCTTGAGTCTTTGAAGTGTTAAAGAGTTGTAAAAGTCCTAGAGTTCTCCTCCTTTTCTAAGTATTGAGATCATTCAAGAGAGGTGTGACTTGTAAGGGTTCTCTTCTAACCCGTGAAAAGGAGAAAGCGCTGTAAAGAGGTGGTTGATCTTCACCTATTGAAGGAAGGTCTTTAGTGGATGTTGATGACCTCGTCGGAGGAGGAATCCGAAAGTGGATGTTGGTCACATTGACCGAACCACTCTAAATTCTAGTTTACTTTTCATTAGTACAATTTACATTACTGTAAATCTCTTTAATCTTCTCTTGCACTTTTACAAAAGCTCTCAAGTATAATTTCTCTTCGAAACAGATTGAATCGAAACCATTTTCATCATAATCGGTTTTAATCGAAACAAAGACTTTTGAAATCGTGAAAGTTTTTCGCTATACTAATTCAGCCCCCCTCTTAGTGCCGCATCCAAACAAACATTAAGCTTCTATAAATAGGAGGGAACTAAAGGGTCATGGGCTAAGTTTTGTTTGGCTGTCTCCTCCTATTCTCCTCTCTCCTTCTCCTCATGATGAAGCCCCTATTTGAGGCGTGTTGACAACAAGAAGGGGTAGCTCCTTCTTGATTGCATGGTGCACGAGAGGAATAGATTTGGGCAACGATTTGAGGAGCATCTTCACAGCCCCTTCTATGTAGATCACTGCTAGAGAGGAGGACAGTTGACCTCCTTCATCCTTTCCCACATATCTATAGGTTTTCAAGGATATACAAATTCCCTAGATAGCACATTTTTTTTATACACGTAGTTTTTCGATTTTGCAGGTTTTGCATACTAATCTTTGTACGACGATGAAACCTTATTTTTCTATGGGAATTCTAGAATTTTATTTTCTATTCTTTCACTGTGCATATAATGTTGCCCCAGATTTTCCAACAGTAGTATTAGAGCCAAGTTGCGATCCTAGGACCTATGGGTTATGGGCCCACAACGGTTCCGTTGTGCCTCCTCGTGTAATTATAACTTAATCATAGGCACACAGGCCCAACAATAAACGAGAATAAAATTGGAGGCTCGCAAGCCCCAATAATAATAATAATAATATCACATGTACACACACATCACACGATTCATGATCATCTATCCACATCATACATTACATGTATACATCATCACCATGTAGGACTATAGATAATAATAATAATAATAATAATAATTAAACTATTTAATTAATTATTCTATAGTATTTTAGGAACCCTACCATAGGGTGCCCCAAAATGGCCAGTTGTTCCTTAAGTGGTTAGGAAATCTCAACCACTAAGGACTCCCTTGTGGCTAGGAATTCTAGGCCACATGGCTACCTTGTGTGGCTAGGAAACCCTAGTCACCAAGGAGTCCCTTGCAGCCAGGAAACTCTGGCTATAGGGCAGCCTTGGGTGACTAGGAAAACTAGCCACTTGCTTGCTCGATGCGGCCAGGAGTCCTAGCTGCTAGGGGTACTTGGGCAACTAGAAAACCCTAGCCACCTATGATGCTCCCTACAACCAGGAAACCTGGCTATAGGGGCTGCCATACAATAGGTTGAGAGTAGCCTTGCTACTCTCATTCCTATTGCTCTTGGCCAGGTCGATAGCAGCAAAATGAAGCTCTCGGCCAAGGTTGCAAGCAGCATTTGGCCAATCCAATGGGCAACAATAGTTGTTGCCATTTCTTCCCTTTTTTTATCAACAAATTTGACATCAAAAGTCCTCTCTAAAATACCTCTTAATAGCTAGAAAAGGTGTAGTGTAGATTTATAATCTATGATAAAAAATCATAGCAATCGTGCAAAATAATTTCAATACTATTTAACACAACACACGTAGTTTAAAAACCAATCTTTTGCATGACGATTAAACTTTTTTTTTCTGTGAGAATTTTAGAATTTTGTTTTTTGTTCTTCCGTTGCCATTGATGTCGCCCTAGATTTCCCAACACGTATATCCCTGAATTCTTATTGATATATGGGAGAAGATGAAGGAGGTCAAACTTTCTCCTCTCTAGTGGTGATCTATACAGCAAGGGCTACGAAGATGCTCCTCAAATCACTACCCAAATCTTCACACCTACTATTTGAGGAGGAGAATGAGAGAGGAGAATAGGAGGTGGCAATAAAAAAGAACCTAACCCATGGCCCTTTGGTTCATGCATATTTATAGAGGCCCCCTTGTCAATTTATCATAATGGATCCTGCCATATTTGGTACTGGATCTCTATCTAACTACTTATGCTACTTAGATTAGTAGGTCTCTACCTAATAATCTCTCATATGCTCTTATTGGATCTCATCCATAAAATCCAATAATTCAGGGGCTTATTGGATATCCAATAAGAGCTCCAATAGATATCTTATATCTGAACCTTTACTTATCGTAACACTTACCATATGTGTGTGACCCTCTAGGCCCAATAATGAGCTGGTCGTGAGTTATACCTATTAGAACTCTTTCTGGCTCAGTAAATTATTATCTCTATAATAATTCACTTAACTCATCAATTACAAACGTATAGGTCACTATACTGTAGTCCCTAGATGATATATGAGAATCTAATCCATTGGACTTGTGTATCCTCAATTACCATGTATCTATAATCCCTTATCCATCTAATACCCTAGAGATCGTATACCGAGCATGGTACTGTCAAGCTCATATAGTTTCTACTCGAGTCTCGCTTTAATTGGATTCTTCCAAAGAACTCTTTCTCTCTCAATCCAAATGACCTTGGCTAAGAATTTGTCTGGGCAAGAATACATAGAATATTTTTCTCATAATACTAAGAGTGTTTGATCCTCTATTGACACTCAATAGCCCTCGTAAAGTTGGCTACCACTCTTGATGACTAGTTGTGCTAGTTATGGAACTTCCAGGCCTATAAGTTCGGTATCAAAGAGTAGAGTACCCATATAAAATATCCTTGGTATTGTTAGGATCGGAGCGGCACTAAGAGGGGGGGTGAATTAGTGTAGCGGATTAAAACTAGTAGGTTTGAAACTGATTCCGTAAAATGTGAGGATATTTCGTTTGATAATAACTAGAGTAAAGTGAAGAATAAAAACTTACTTCTATGTAGATAATGATTACAGAAAAATAACAACTCACACATTCAAGGAACACGTAGATTTAAAGTGGTTCGGTCAAAATGACCTACATCCACTTGTGAAGCCTTCTTCGATGAGGCCCCCAACTTCCACTAGCAAATTACTTTGAAGGGGAAGGACAAACACCCCTCTTACAACCTTTACAAGTGGTTCACACTCTTACAAAATTTCAGCAAGAAAGAAAGGGAGGTGAACACTCAAGCAATTTGAAAGTAAGACTTGCTAAGGCTTTGCTAAGACTTTTTTTTTCTCTCTATTGCTTCTCAAAAGTTGTAATCTCTGCTGAGAATTGAGGGGTATTTATAGGCCTCAAGAGGATTCAAATTTGAGCTCCAAAATTTGAATTCTCTTCGGTTCCCGAAGCTAGCGGTGCCACCGCTTGTCAGTGGCGGTGCCACCACCTGTCAGTTCTGACATTGATAGTGTACCAGGCAGTGCCACCGCCCAGTCCAACGGTGCCACCGCCTAGCTCTTTGGGTGCTGGGCGGTGCCACCGCCTAGCTCTTCGGGTGTTGGGCGGCGGTGCCACCGCCTGGCTCGGGTGCTGGGTGGTGCCACCGCCCCGTATGGCGGTTCCACCGCCCGACCTTTCTAGTCACTGGTTGGGCTTTAAGTCCGGCCCAAACCAGGTTTCATTGTGGGCCCAGTTGGCCCCTAATCAAGATATAGGATTATTTCTTAATCCTAACCTTAATTACATGCAAACTACGTTACTAAAAACATAATCCTAATTAAGTTTTTAACCGGCGAACTTCAAGTCTTATTCCGGCGAGCTTTCCGGCGATCTTCCGGCGGACTTCCGATACGCCCTTGGATTTCTTCCGACGAACTCCTAGCTGGCTCCCGATCTTGTGGCAAAATCAACAAGTAGCCAAGCCTTCTTGGTGATCTCTGCGAACCTCTGATGATCTCTTCGGCGAACTTCCGAAATCTCCGACAAGTCCCCGATTTCTTCTCGATTGGTTCTTACAGCATCTCCAATGAATCTTCAGACTCTCAAATACCCATCGAACTTGATTCCGGTAGACTCGCTTTATGTCTTCAAGCTTTCGTAGTTAATCTTGCACACTTATCTCAACATATGGATTAGATAACAAATGACAATTGACTTCATCATCAAAATCCGAGATTCAACAATCTCCCCCTTTTTGATGATGACAATCAATTGATAACGGAGTTAACTTTAACTCCCCCTATCTATATGCCATACTTGAGATAAGTCATTCTTGAATTCAAAGCCTTTGAATTCAAGAGACATATTGATAAGTTAAGATTGTTTAACCTTATCAATACTCCCATCATGATTCCTATCATGATGTATCTCTCTGAAAATGATGTCAAGGCTTGACATCCATTTTCAAGTTTTACATTTCAAATGTGAATGATAGTAATGGTAGCAATTCATCATATGGTAAGATATCAACATGTAAAATTGCGATGCAAGTTCTTGATATCTTAACATAATGCAAATATTTCAAGTGTTTAGCAATCATAGCATTTCTAACATCAATTTACCATATATTTTGATGCAAGCTTCTTTAACATAATTCAAATTCAAATATGGCACTCATAGCATCAATTCATATATTTCTCCCCCTTTGTCATCAACAAAAAGGAGAACGATATAAGCAAATTTTAAACATAAGTGCGGTAATGATTCATGTCATAACTAGGTTCATGTCATTTTTCAACAATGAGTGATAGGATACCAATTATACAAACCTCTCAAGGAAAGATTAAATCACACTTCATTTTTACAATGATCAAGATATGTATGTGAATCAATATCCTTGCAAGTAAAAAATCTTCCTTTTTCAAGAAGGAAATTATAAGAAGGAATCATTTTATCAAATCCATTTCTCGAAAATATTTTTCACATTATAAGCTTATGAGAGATGCATTTGCTAATTGATTCCATATGTCAAAAATCAATGATATGAATCAAACTCGATATGACATATGCTTATGAAAGCTACATTAAGTTCGGAAGAGAATAAGGTATCAAGAAAATCTGAAAATAAAATTTAACACTTTCATGCATTCGGACAAGGTTTTGCTATAGATTTTCCAATACAATCATGAAGATAAAACATGCTTATTATCATGGAAATTTGTATATCCAAAACACATAATTTCCAACATATTATTAAGGCATGTAATCATGTAAAATCATCATAGCAATTAAGTGATTTGATCATTTAATCAAGAAAGTTCGAAAAATAAATTTAATGAGTTCAAGCATTCGGACACATTAACATTCCTAATTCTCTTCTAATGAAATCAAATTGTTCTTCACTTCAAGGCTTTGTAAAAATATCAGCTAGTTGATGTTTAGTATCAATGAACACTATAACTATATCATGATTAGTGACATGATCTCGTATAAAGTGATGTCTAATATCAATATGTTTTGTTCTTGAGTGTTGAATGTGATTCTTTGTTAAACATATAGCACTTGTGTTATCACATTTAATGAGAATATTTTTAAGATGAACTTTATAATCTTCTAAGGTGTTTTTCATTCACACAACTTGTGCATAGCATGCACTAGCTGCAATATACTCAGCTTCGGTTGTTGATAGTGCAACCGAGTTTTATTTCTTAAATGACTAGGAAACAAGAGCATGTCCCAAAAATTGACATGTTCCTGATTTGCTTTTTCTATCTAATCTACACCCAGCAAAATCTGCATCAGCATAAGCAATTAACTCAAACTTCTCGGTTTTTGGATACCATAATCTTAGATTTATAGTACCTTTAAGATATCTAAGTATTCTTTTAACCGCTTTGAGATGAGATATCTTAGGGTTCGATTGAAACCTAGCACAAAGTCTTACATTGAACATGATATTTGGTCTAGTTGTAGTGAGGTAAAGTAAACTTCCTATCATACCCTTATAAGTTTTTTGATCGAAGCTTTCTCCACTTTCATCAACTTCTAACTTAGTGGAGATGCTCATAGGAGTGTTAATAGCTTTTGAGCTTTCCATATTAAATCTCTTTAGCAAATCTAAAGCATATTTAGTTTGACTAATAAAGATGTCATTTCTTAGTTGCTTAATTTGTAAGCCTAAGAAAAAGGTTAATTCTCCCATCAAACTCATTTCAAATTCAAGACTCATACATTTGGCAAATGATTCACATAGTGATTCATCCGAAAAACTAAAAATAATATCATCAACATAAATTTACACAATAAGAAAATTGTTTTCAAAGTGTTTGATAAACAATATAGTATTAACCTTGCCTTTGGTAAAATTATTTAAAATAAAAAAGGAACTAAGCCTTTCGTACCAAACTCTAGGAGCTTGTTTCAAACCATAGAGAGCCTTAGTCAATTTGAATACATGATTAGGAAGAAGAGAATTTTCAAATCTAGGAGGTTGTTCAACATATACTTCTTCCGAAATAAAACCATTCAAGAAGGCACTTTTGACGTCCATTTGAAATAGTTTAAAATTATTACTACTAGGCAAGGAGCATCCTAATGGCTTCTAATCTTACCATAAGAGCGAAAGTTTCTTTGTAGTCGATACCTTCTTCTTGGTTGAAACCTTTGACAACTAATCTAGCCTTGTTTCTAACTACGATACCACATTCGTCTTGCTTGTTTCTAAAGACTCATTTAGTACCAATGACTAAATGGTCACTAGGTCTAGGAACAAGCTTCCATACCTCATTTCTCTCAAATTGATTCAATTCCTCTTGCATTGCAATGACCTAAGAATCATCTTTCAAGGCCTCATCAATGCATTTAGGTTCGATTTGAGAGAGAAAGGCAGCATTAGCACAAAAATTCTTGAAAGAAGAATGAGTTTGAACCCCTTGTGATGTATCTCCTATAATTTGCTCTTTTGGATGAGCATCTACATACTTCCATTCCTTGGGTAAGGAGATTTTGGAAGAAGATGCATCTAAGTTGCTATTTTGAGGAGGGGGTTCCTTTAAATCCAAATTTTCAAAACCAATATCATCATCAAAATCATTTTTCTTTAACTTGAAAATTTTATTAAAAATTACATGAATAGACTCTTCTATAACTAAGGTTCTTTTGTTAAAAATACGAAAAGCCTTAGAAACGGAAGAGTAACCAAGAAAGATGCCTTCATCGGATTTAGCATCAAATTTTCCTAAGGCATCCTTTTCATTTAAAATAAAGCATTTGCAACCGAAAACTTTGAAATAAGAAACATTTGGTGTTTTGTTATTCCATAATTCATAGGGAGTTTTTGATAGAGATGGTCTTATTAGAACCCTATTCATGATGTAGCAAGCCGTATTCACGGCTTCGGCTAAAAAATACTTGGGTAGACTATGTTCATTCAACATAGTTCTTACCATTTCTTGTAGATTTCTATTTTTTCTTTCTACTACTCCATTTTGTTGAGGGTTTCTTGGAGTAGAGAAGTTGTGGTTATATCCGTTAACTTCACAAAAATTTTGGAAATTACGGTTTTGAAATTCGCCATCGTGATCACTCCGAATTGATGAAATCATGAAACTTTTTTCATTTTGAGTGAGTTTACAAAATTTAGAGAAACATATGAAACAATCACTTTTGTGAGCTAAGAAATAGGTCCAAGTGTATCTAGTATAGTCATCTACAATTACAAAGCATATTTGCTTCCTCCTAGACTTGTCGTGTCAATTGGTCCAAATAAGTCCAAATGGATCAATTGTAATGGTCTAGTGGTGCTAATTTGATTTTTTGGTTTGAAACTAGTTTTTATTTGTTTACCTAGTTGACACGCATCACATACTTTGTCCTTAACAAACTTCATATTTGGAATCCCTCATACTAATTCTCTAGATGAGATCTTAGATATTAGTTTCATGCTTGCATGGCCTAATCTCTTATGCCAAAGCCAAGCATCATCTTTTAAAGCGGAGAAGCACATTTCATTACCTAGTTCATCAAGATTGATGGTATAGACATTATTTTGTTTTAATGCAATAATAGTCATGTTATTGTTTGGTTTTTCAATAATACACACATTTGATTCAAATCTAACGATATAACCTTTATCGCATAATTGACTAATACTCAAGAGATTATGGTTCGATCCATCAACTAGTAATACATTATCAATAGAAAAGTTTAATTTGTTACCTATGGTTCCCTTGCCAATGATTTTGCCTTTGTTGTTGTCTCTGAAGGTGACATAGCTTTCGTCTATGTTAGTGAGCTTGGAGAATTGGGATGGATCTCCGGTCATATGCCTTGAGCATCCACTATCAAGGTACCATCTCTTGCTCCTAGCTTGTGATGGTATATATTTCTATAAGAAGGGATTATTTTTAGGTACCCATTTACTTTTGGGTGCCTCAAAAACTGATCTAATTTGTTTATCATGTTGCATAGACTTGATCATGGTTCCATTAGGAACCCAAATCAATTTGTTCGGACTAATTTTCTTGAATGGACATTGATAAGTTTTATGTCCATATTTGCAACAAAAGTTGCAATTGCTTTGGTGTTGAACATGTAAGATAGGACCTTTAATGAAGGTGGTTGGATTTTGGTGAGAACTTCTCACAAATCCGATTCCACTTTTTTTAGGAACGTGACCCTTATTTGTAAGGATCATGTTCAAAAACTTGCTACCGACCTTGAATTTCTTCAAGGTGTCCTTAAGTAGTAAGTTCTCCTTTTGGAGAGTTTCTAGATCATGGCATTTTATGCATGGAGCTAAATTATCATGATATTCAGTTTTTAATTTATCAAAATTACAAGTAAGACTATCATGCTCATTTTTTAACAATTTATATTTTCTACTGATTATTTTGCATTTATCAAATAACTCATGGAAGGCATTTAATAATTCATGATAAGATAAATCTGCATCAATTAAATTCGTTACCTCCTCTCCGATGGCCATTAGGGCGTAATGAGCAACTTGCTCGGTGTTGGACTCCTCTTCTTCGGATGCGCTTGAATCCCACGTTGCTTTGAGCGTCTTCTTCTTTGATGTTCTCTTTTTGGCTTGGGGATATTCATTTTTGAAATGCCCCGGCTTCTTGCATTCATAGCATATCACTTGGTCCTTTTTATGTTCAAGTTTGTTTTTGGTGTTATTTTTAAATTTGTTCTTTCTTATAAATTTTTTAAATTTTTGAGTCAAAAGTGCAATGTCATTATCACTGTTCTCATCACTTGATGTTCCTTTCAAGTGGTCTTCTTGTGATTTGAGTGTCATATCCTTCCTGTTCTTTGGAAGGGGGTTCTCGAGCTCGTTATGAGCTTGACATGTCATTTCGTAGGTCATTAGAGACCCAATAAGTTCTTCAAGAGGGAATGTTTTAAGATCCTTGGCCTCTTGAATGACAGTAACTTTTGGATCTCAACTTTTAGGAAGAGATCTTAAGATTTTAGTTACTAGTTCAAAGTTAGAAAAATTTTTACCAAGAGCTTTGAGTCCATTGATGACATCCGTGAAATGGGTGTACATGTCTCCGATGGACTCACTTGGTTTCATTCGGAAAAGTTCGTAAGAGTGCACAAGAATGTTGATTTTGGACTCTTTCACTCGGCTAGTGCCTTCATGAGTGACCTCAAGAGTTCTCCAAATATCAAAAGCAGAATTACAAATTGAAACGTGATTAAATTCATTTTTGTCTAGTGCACAAAACAAGGCATTCATAGCCTTTGCGTTTAAAGCAAAAACTTTCTTCTCCGATTCATTCCATTCGCTCATCAGAAGAAAAGATTTTTGAAATCCACTTTCAACAATAGTCCAAAGCTCGAAATCCATGGAAATGAGGAAGATTCTCATACGTGTCTTACAATACGTGTAATCCGACCCATTAAACATAGGTGGACGTGTAATAGAATGTCCCTCATGCATGCCGGAGTAAGCCATCTCTCTTGGATATTAAACCAAATATGAGAGTGAGCCTTGCTCTGATACCAATTGTTAGGATCGGAGCGGCACTAAAAGGGGGGGGTGAATTAGTGCAGCGGATTAAAACTAGTAGGTTTGAAACTGATTCTGTAAAATGCGAGGATATTTCATTTGATAGTAACTAGAGTAAAGTGAAGAACAAAAACTTACTTCTATGTAGATAATGATTGCAGAAAAATAATAACTCACACATTCAAGGAACACGTAGATTTAAAGTGGTTCAGTCAAAATGACCTACATCCACTTATGAAGCCTTCTTCGATGAGGCCCCCAACTTCCACTAGCAAATCACTTTGAAGGGAAAGGACAAACACCCCTCTTACAACCTTTACAAGTGGTTCACACTCTTACAAAATTTCAGCAAGAAAGAAAGCGAGGTGAACACTCAAGCAATTTGAAAGTAAGACTTGCTAAGGCTTTGCTAAGACTTTTTTTTCTCTCTATTGCTTCTCAAAAGTTGTAATCTTTGCTGAGAATTGAGGGGTATTTATAGGCCTCAAGAGGATTCAAATCAAATTTGGGCTCCAAAATTTGAATTCTCTTCGGTTCCCAAAGCTAGCGGTGCTACCGCTTGTCAATGGCGGTGCCACCGCTTGTCAATGGCGGTGCCATCGCTTGTCAGTTCTAACACTGACAATGTACTGGGCAGTGCCACTGCCCAGACCGGCGGTGCCACCGCCTAGCTCTTCGGGTGTTGGGCGATGGCACCGCCGGTTTGCTGGGCGATGCCACCGCCCGACCTTACTGGTCACTGGTTGGGCTTTAAGTTCGGCCCAAACCAGGTTTCATTGTGGGCCCAATTGGCCCCTAATCAAAATATAGGATTATTTCTTAATCCTAACCTTAATTATATACAAACTACGTAACTAAAAACATAATCCTAAGCAAGTTTTTAACCGGCGAACTTCATGTCTTGTTCCGGTGAGCTTTCCGACGATATTCCGGCGGACTTCCGATATGCCCTTGGATTTCTTTCGATGGACTCCCAACTGGCTCCCGATCTTGTGGCGAAATCAACGAGTAGCCGAGCCTTCTCGGTAATCTCTGCGAACCTCCGATGATCACTTCAGCAAACTTCTGAAAACTCCGACAAGTCCCTGATTTCTTCTCGATTGGTTCTAACAGCATCTCCAACGAATCTTCGGACTCTCAAACACCCATCGAACTTGATTCCGATAGACTCGCTTTATGTCTTCAAGCTTTTGTAGTTAATCCTGCACACTTATCTCAACATATGGATTAGATAACAAATGACAATTGACTTCATTATCAAAATCCGAGATTCAACTGGTATCTCAAGTCTCTAATGACCAAATGCAACAATAGGACTACGGAATCGTTGTTTGACAATAAGACATTATCAACCATCCAATATTCTGTAAGCATATCAATTAGTGAACTCGTTCTCCAATGAGCACCTACATTATATCTCTAGTATCCCCACACGAGCAGCTATGAGATCAGCTACTTTAATCATATGGATGGGTATATAGTATACTAGTCTGTCCTATTATCTCGATGTCCCTCTCGAATAATATATGACCGGAATTATTAAGGGTTTGTGTTTAAAGGTGAATCAATCTCATTATCGTGATCTCATCATAATTCGATTCTCATTACCAAATCCAATGACATATATATATATATATATATATATATATATAATATATATATATATATATATATATATATATATATATATATATATATATATATATTATATATATATATATATATATATATATATATATAAAGTGATAAAATATTAAATAATATAATAAATAACAAAATACGTGTCATCACTTACGTAATTGATTTACATGATATCTATGACTAACACCTCTAAATGATCGTCTACTTTCTTGCACTACTATATCTCAACCTATCATAAATTCTATCAAATATATTTTATTAAAATATGTGTTTACCTAAAATTACACACCCTTCAATCTCAAAGCTTCGTAGTTAATAATCTTCTGTTATTCTAATATTACAGGAACGATTGTCACTCTTGGAACCCCAATGTCAAATTATAGTCATAACGTAAAGCCCTCTCTCTCTCACAAATGATGGTACTTTTAGCTTTGGTGACCAACCCCATTTTTTATAATATATCAAGGAAACAACTGAGTATTTGAGGGATGCAACCAACACCCCACTTCCTCTCCCCCGTAGGTGCATTAGCCATTCTTGATAGGTTTAAAGTTGCCCGACATAACGTTGTCTTCGGATGTAGAGTTTTCACTAATTCTAAGACACTAACCAACATTTTCTTCAACTACTCGTTGGCCCTAGAAACAATACATTCTCTCTGTCAAGATATATACAACTATACAAAGACAGTAATAGTGACACAAGGAATACACATCAATAGAAGACTCATAACCTAACAAATTTTGGTAGATGATATTCTTTGTTGTTTTGGTGAGGTACTTCACCTCCATTGGAATGCATGAACATTTACTAATCTAATACAGGTTTTAAAAAAAAATCATTTATAATATGCTTCATGATTCTCACTTGCAAGCATTAGGCATTCAAATGTTCCCTATTTTTAATGATGGTCTAAAATTATTGTGGACCTCTCATACACACGTACGACTCTATAATAGACTTTATCTTTACCATTGTTACTAATAATTTTGAAATATCTTGTAATATAGTTTCTTTTGCTCCTTACTAATAGATACTTGAACAGATACTACCCAACATGAAATATTTATATATATTTATATATCTAACAGCAATTTCAAAGCTTTTAACTTATATATATCAAAGCTTTCGGACTGTGCAATGATTTTGATGCAATTATAGCAGATTTTTGAAATAATTAACCAATTTATAAAAGAAAAATGGAAATACATATTGAGCCATTTTTACTGGGAAGATTCAAGTATATGATGCAAAATCTTTTCTTGTGAAAGGAGCCATTGGTTGATCCTGTGAAACTGCAGTTCTTGGATGGTAGACCTTCATCTAGTTTATATCCTTCATGTTCGGACACTAGATCCGCATTACACCTGTGATAATAATTTTTCTTTTACTTGCACCTATCATTGTGCAGAAATGAAAAATGATGCCTGTGTTGTTGGACTCATGACGCATCAAGATTTGTGTTTCAAAAAAAAGTTTCTCATATGCAGCTTTTACACAAATTTCTTGTTCTTTTTTTTTTTCCCAACTCATGGATTGATGTTTTCAGATGGATTTTGCCAATCTATTTCTTTTATTGGTGCAAATTTGATGCAACTCGAGTTTGCCTTGAATTAATGTTGCTTGGTTGTAGCAGCATTGTTTTCTTTTTTGTACTTATGGTTTGCTAAAGTGTCATTTTTTATCGATGAGGTGTTGAAGGAGACGCATCACACACGCCAGTCATTAATATTCCATCCATGATTGGAGGGCAGAGAAAGAGTTGTCATACACGCTTTGTTTAAGTATGCACCTTAAGCGGGTGGCTTGAGATGCCATTGATCGCCTTGGATGGCGACGAGATAGCATCCTTTCTTTTATATATATAGCTGATGTTGGTATGTTAGGAACACGAAAAAAAAGACTTTTGTGATTCTTCCGCCATAGGTGATGTCGATGACGTTAAAACATTATCGCCAACCCTATTAAGACATTTGGACTAAAATTGATTTTTCTTCTCATTTTTTATCCAATGTACTGTTATTCTATTTCTATATTGCTTCGAAATTAATCATAAACCCAAAAATATTTTATGTAGGTTATGATTTTGATGCATCAGAACTCGAGTCAAGAATTAAAAATGTGTTAAAATTAGAGAAAAACCAAACAAATGGTAACCTCACACTGAGAAGTTTGTTATTTCAGATACGAGACTTCCAGAGGAGTAATTAGTGCCACACAACAAAAATTGGTTAAGATCATAACCCTAAGTAGGGATGACTATGGAAAAGTAAAAAAAAAGTAACTTAGTATTTAACTATTTGATCGAGGAGATGAAGAGCATCTTAATAATAAAGACTCATTTTTTTACTGTTAGTGAGACAAAGACCAATAGATCATCCCCTTACATAAAGGGTGAAATTGAAATGACTCCCCAACGATTTGATACCCAAATGAATGAAGTTCGTTTTCTAAAAAGCACCCGACAAAAAAAAAAAGAGAGAGAGAGAGAGACATACAACTCAAATCTTTGACCTAACAGGTCATCCATGTGAGGATCCAACCATAACTTCCAACTCATTAAACCACTTATTTCAAAATGTTTAAACTCAAGCTAATAATAGTAAACTTATATGAAAATATCTCACATCTGATGTCAAACCTAGGGTGCCAAAATTCATAAAAAAAAACAATTGGTTATATAAGACACCAATATTCTAGCTCACAAACAAACATCTTCTTTGTTTTACAATCCAACACATCAGAAAAGAATACCACTTTCAAGTGTCAGATGTCCTATTAAAAAGAACTTTACTGAACAAAAGAATCAAAAGATGAAACCGCTAACAGAATCAATACAAAATGAAGACGAAAACAAGCAGAAATTTAAATAATGATGCACATAAGAAAAAGGAAAACATTTACCCAAAAGCCACCTGGTATCTTAAATATGTTGATCAAAATATAAAAATATGAACATTTATACTCTCCATCACCGTAGGAAAAAAAGAAATCAAGCCCAATCATACATCTTCTCACCACTCTTTAAATAAAAACAATTGGAACAAAAGGTTTCCCTCTTAAGGCAGTGACTTCTTTGTTTGCTATCATCACATACATAAAACACTACAGCTCTACTGTGGAACTTCTTTGTGCTCCTCCATAAACAACAATTGTATTAAGATTTGTGATTAAAAGCCATAGCTATCTTAGCTTGCTATCCTTGTGGACAGAAATACTCAAGGTCCCTTCACATCCCTACTTAGTAGCTTCTTATGCATAGACACTACATTATTGTGACTAGGATAGAAAAGAGACATTACAAGATAAAAAGGAAAAATGAAAAGCTTGGCAGACAAAGGACGAAGAACAAGTTTTAAGCTAAGCCATGAAGTTCAATTAACATCTGAAGAAAATAGATCAAACAAATGAACTCAATAAAATGGCCATCATATACTTTTCTCTGGCTGTTTCCATATGACAGGCAAAAACCGTGCAGTAGGATCTATCAAGAAGAGTACGAGGAAGTATGTTGTGATATTTGGCAGCCCGAAAGGCAATGACTGACAAACATTGAATGTTTTCCATATCCTTCATACAATTTTCTTTGAAAAGGATAAAATGTGGACGCTCAGTGCGGCAGGCTCCTGCTAATATGGGAATCATGTGTTTTAGCTCAAAGGCGGCGAGAGAGTAGGACATGGCTCAATGGAGGCATAACAAGGGGGGTAAAAGATTATGTATCAAGAAGACAACACTAACAACACAAATATGGGATATTATGCAAAAAAAAGTAACCAAGGAATTATCTTAAAGACCATAGGCCTGTGTGCTGTGGTCGATAGAAGCTTTATACACATGTAAGTCACAACAAATGCTTTCACAACTTCCTGGTACCTTGAACAACCATAATTAGCTTATCGTTAAGATTAGTAAACATCAGGATTTCACCAAGCACTTATTTTAGTCTCTCTAATCCAGTTCAGTTTTCGCCCATCCTAGAGGAAATACAACCACACTCACATAACAAGTTCAATAGCATGTTCTCAGCAAATCAAGTACAATTCAAACATGAGAATGACAAAACTAGATAAGTGATACAACAATGAAAGTCAGAGCACTACTGAACAAGCTAACTCCTGCCATTTCCCCCAGAGAGGCATTTATATTTCAGAAGTCTGTCAATCAAACAAATGAATGTTCATATCAACACCAAATTTATTTTGTTCGTCAATGATCAATTAAGGATACATACTAGTTATCAGTACAGCTGAAAACAATAATGGATGAGCCGGATCCATTTTTCCATGCTTCAGTGTGGAAGTTCCAAGATTAAAAAGGATTCTCTTATATAGAATTAGATCAAGCACCACATTTTGCCTTCAAAAGCATTGTGAAGCTTGATACAGTCACAGTAAGAGTAAAGGAGATATCTTCTCAAACCTACCCAAGCGTCCTCTTTCTTCCTCAAACTCCCCTAATTTAGATAGAACATAAATATAATGTGTTGTGAAGATTAAAAAAAAAATCTAAACTTGGCTTCGAATTTGTAGGTGCACAATTAACAGATAAGTTGAGAGAAAAAAAGAGCAGAAGTCACTCACTTGTCATTCCATCACGACTTTGGCGCCAACGGCCTTCATCTTCTCAATGATCTGCTCCGCCTCCTCTTTGGAGAGCCCCTTTTTGATCACCGTGGGTGCCTTCTCCACCAAATCCTTCGCCTCCTTCAGCCCCAAGTCCGTGAATCCCCTGATCTCCTTGATCACCTTGATCTTGGACGCCGCTTCGTACGAGTCCAGCCTCAGCTCGAACACCGTCTTCTCTTGCTTCTTTGCTTCCTCCTTTCCGGCCGCCGCCGCACCTGCGGCGGACGCCCCGGCCCCGCCGGCGCCGGCGTTGGCGATGCCGATCGCCGGGGGCTCCTCCATGCCCATCTTCTGCCGGAGGATGCAGGAGAGCTCCGCGACGTCGGCGACGGAGAGGGTGGCGATCTCGTCGACGAGACGCCAGACGCGTTCGGTAGGGGGGCTCCTCCGTGGCGCCGCCGGGTCGAAGGTGGCGGAGTCGTAGTCGGCGGGGAGCTTTCGCGGGTCGATGGGCTCGAGATCGTCCGACTCATCCTTCGCCGCGGCACCCGCTGGGGAGAAGCGGCGGAGACATCCGATCGCGCCGGAGGAGGAGGAGGAGAGGAGGAGGCGGTGGCGGCCGCCAGACCGGAGGAGAAAGCTCATTTTTTTGGAAATGCGTTGGGTCGACGTGAAAATAGGGTTTATCGACACTGGTTCGTGATCCACATTTTTCCATTTCCCCAAAATTATATGGGTTTTTACATATAATTTTAATTATTTGACCTTAATCCTTTCGAGGTTTGTAATTATCTTATTTGACCGTATAATATTTAAATATACTTAAATATTAAAATCCTTTAAATATATACTGCCCTTGACTTTTTATTTTTGAACAGTGAGATTAACTATAATTAATATTATTTAATCTGAAATAAATATATAATTATCTAATTTATTTATATGATGATCACGTAGCCGGAGAAGCGGACAGGTGGATTCTTTCCTATGCCCCCATTTTCTTGTTTGGATTCTTCTAGTGCTAAATAGTTCCATACAGATGAGATCAGACAGAAAATATGGAATCACTGCTCTTTTCTTATCTCTTTATTTTTTTATCAATTAATTAATTCTCTTGGTCAAATTGGTTACATAAAAGATTGTTTGATTGACATATTTCCGTAGCTAAGAAATTGGTTCACTATGAAAAAGATCACCTTAGAACATCATATAGTAGATTATAGCATAGATTTTGATAATGAAATTATTGTTCGTGTTGAATATTGGATTTTGATAATGAAACTAATTGATATATGTTTATGTTTTAATCTATGTTTTGAGTGACGCAGGATACTTCGATCAGGATGAGACAATTAAAGCAAAAAAAATCATATTTGGTCGGAGAAACATGTCAGAAGATTGGACGTCGGGCCGGTGGATTGTCTAGATTGAAATTTGTTTTACATGTGTAGGATTAACTACGATAGCAAAGCATGAAGCAAAATGAAGTCTCGGAGTCAAGAATGCGATCACGATGGGAGTTCGAGAGTTCGTCGGAAGTCCGGACGTTCATCGGAAGTTTTGGAGGAACCAATCGAGAAGTCTCGGAGCTTGCCAGAGAAGCTCGTCGAAATTTGCCAAGAAGATCATCATGAAGTCCAGGAGCTTGCCGAGAGTTCGCCGGAGCATCGTCGAGGGTTCGTCGGATGTTCGCCGAAAGTTCGCCGGAAGAATAGACATAGGGACTTGATTTAGCTTAGCAAATGTCTTAGAATTTCGTAGTTAGTACGTAATTGGGCTTGGATTTAGGCCAACCCAATTAGGGGCTAGCTAGGCCCCCTCTAGAATGATGATTTGGAATTATGCATATAATGATGATTTTATATTTTATATACATGATGATTTGGCATTATGTATGTAATACTTTAACTTATGATAATAATGCATGCAATGATGAAATATTCATGATAAAATAATTATTTTAACATTCATGACATGAATTTTCATCTATGCTATTTTCCTTTGTCATGATTTGTAAATTATAGTAAAGGGAAATGAATTACACGATTGTTTTTTCCTTCTTTTTGCTAATGACAAAGGGAGAGAAAGAGTTGCTAATGTGCACATCTTAAAGAGAAAGATGTTAGCTTGCACAATTCAAGAATGAAACAAATTTTGTTAGCTTGCACTTTGCAAAGGAAACAAAAATGACACTTCTCAAAAGAGAAGAAAGAGCTTGCTATCTTGAACATCACTAGCTTGCCTATCTTAAGAAACAAAATTGCAGAAGTGCTATCTTGTCTATCTCAAGATGCAAAACATGCTAACTTGCACTTTGCAACGGAAGCAAAATTGCTAGCTCAAACATTGCAAAGAAAGCAAAAATTTACTCGCTTGCAACTTACATATTTCAAGAAGTGTTGCTTTCTTGAACATCTCAAAACTGCTAGCTTGCATGTTCTAAAATGTTATAAAAATTGCTAGCTTGTATGAAGTAGAATATGCTATCTCACTACCTTGCATTGCATATCTATGATGATAGCAAAATTGCATGATGATAAAACTGGAGATTATGTTAGTTATGCAATGATTTGAACTTTTTATCTCAAACACTTGATAGTTGGAACTTCACTTTTTTGTTGAAGACAAAGGGGGAGAAGTATGTTGATATCATGCATGATTTGATCATGACATGTTGCTGGGATTTTTGAATCCAAGAGATTCAATCAATATGGCATATTGATAGGGGGAGTTTGTTTAAACTCCAAGAGTTAAGGTTAACTCCATCGTCAATTGGTTGTCATCATAAAAAAGGGGGAGATTGTTGAATCTCGAATTTTGATGATGAAACCAATTGATATGTGTGTGTTTATGTTTTAATCTACGTTTTGAGTGATGTAGGATGCTTCGATCATGATGAGATAATTAAAATAGGAAAAATCATGTTGGGCCGGAGAAATATGTCAGAAGATTGTACGTTGGGCTGGTGGATCGGTTGACGTATCGATAGAAAACTTCGGGCTGTGGATTCGGGCATTGGGCCAAGAAGAGTGGACATTGCGCCAAGAATATCGAAGTTGTAGAGTCAACTAGTTGATTGGGCAATAGGCCACAAGAGAGGACAATATACCGAAGAATCGGACGAAGCGTCGAGAGACCAATGACATGCCGGACAACTTAATTAATGCTTAATATTAATTGTCTAGATCAAAGTTTGTTTTACATATGCAGGATTAACTACGATAGCAAGGCATGAAGCAAAATGATGTCCCGGAGTCTAGGACGCGATCACGATGGTGTTAAATCTCATATTTTGATGATGAAACCACTTGATATGTATTTATGATTTTATCTGAGTTTTGAGTAACGCAAGATGCTTTAATCAGGATGAGACAATTAAAGCAGGAAAATCATGTTGGGCTGGAGGAACATGTAAGAAGATTAAACGTCGGGCCGGTGGATTAATCGACATATCGACAAAAGGCTTTGGGCCATGGATTCGGGCATCAGGCCAAGAAGAGCGAGTATTGCACCAAGGATATTGTCAAATGGCCGATTGGGCAATAGGCTGCAAGAGAGGATGATGCGCCGAAGAGTCGGACGAAGCGTCGTAAGACCAATGACATGCTGGACAACTTGATTATTGCTTTGTATTAATTGTCTCGATCGAAGTTTTGTTTTAAGTATGCAGGATTAACTATGATAGCTTGAAGACATAAAGCAAGTCTACCGAAGTCGAGTTGATGGGTGTTCGAGAGTCCGCCGAGAGTTCGAAGATTCGTCGGAAGTGCTACCGAAACCAACTGAGAAGAAATTGGGGACTTGCCGAAGTTTTCGAAAGTCCGCCGAAGAGATCGTCGGAGGTTCGCGGAGATCACTAAGAAGGTTCGGCTACTTGCCAAAGACACAATGAACTCGCCACAAGACCGGGAGCCTACTAGGAGTCTGCTAGAAGAAATCCAAAGGTGTATCGAAGTCCATCGGAAGTTTGCCGAAAAGCTCACCGGAAGGAAACTCGACGTTGCCGGTTAAAAACTTGCTTAGGACTATGTTTTTAATTGCGTAGTTTGCATGTAATTAGGGTTAGGATTAGTGTTAGGATCGGAGCGACACTAAGAGGGGGGGGGGGGGGGGGGGGTGATTAGTACAGCGGATTAAACTTGTAAGTTTGAAAACGATTTTGTAAAATGCAAGGAGATTTCGTTTCGATAGTAACTTGAGTAAAGTGAAAAATGAAAACTTGCTGCTATGTAGATAATGATTGCTGAAAAGTAAGAACTTGGTATGTAGATAATGATTGCAGAAAAGTACGAACTCACACATTCAAGGAACACACCAATTTAAAGTGGTTCGGTCAAAATGACCTACATCCACTTGCGAAGCCTTCTCGCGACGGACTTCCGATACGCCCTTGGATTTCTTCCGACGGACTTCCGATACGCCCTTGGATTTCTTCCGACGGACTTCCGATACGCCCTTGGATTTCTTCCGACGGACTTCCGATACGCCCTTGGATTTCTTCCGACGGACTTCCGATACGCCCTTGGATTTCTTCCGACGGACTTCCGATACGCCCTTGGATTTCTTCCGACGGACTTCCGATACGCCCTTGGATTTCTTCCGACGGACTTCCGATACGCCCTTGGATTTCTTCCGACGGACTTCCGATACGCCCTTGGATTTCTTCCGACGGACT
This sequence comes from Musa balbisiana, assembly GCA_004837865.1. Classification (NCBI taxonomy): domain Eukaryota; kingdom Viridiplantae; phylum Streptophyta; class Magnoliopsida; order Zingiberales; family Musaceae; genus Musa; species Musa balbisiana. The sequence goes on along the minus strand of CM017196.1, from coordinate 17,214,454 downwards.
TCCGATACGCCCTTGGATTTCTTCCGACGGACTTCCGATACGCCCTTGGATTTCTTCCGACGGACTTCCGATACGCCCTTGGATTTCTTCCGACGGACTTCCGATACGCCCTTGGATTTCTTCCGACGGACTTCCGATACGCCCTTGGATTTCTTCCGACGGACTTCCGATACGCCCTTGGATTTCTTCCGACGGACTTCCGATACGCCCTTGGATTTCTTCCGACGGACTTCCGATACGCCCTTGGATTTCTTCCGACGGACTTCCGATACGCCCTTGGATTTCTTCCGACGGACTTCCGATACGCCCTTGGATTTCTTCCGACGGACTTCCGATACGCCCTTGGATTTCTTCCGACGGACTTCCGATACGCCCTTGGATTTCTTCCGACGGACTTCCGATACGCCCTTGGATTTCTTCCGACGGACTTCCGATACGCCCTTGGATTTCTTCCGACGGACTTCCGATACGCCCTTGGATTTCTTCCGACGGACTTCCGATACGCCCTTGGATTTCTTCCGACGGACTTCCGATACGCCCTTGGATTTCTTCCGACGGACTTCCGATACGCCCTTGGATTTCTTCCGACGGACTTCCGATACGCCCTTGGATTTCTTCCGACGGACTTCCGATACGCCCTTGGATTTCTTCCGACGGACTTCCGATACGCCCTTGGATTTCTTCCGACGGACTTCCGATACGCCCTTGGATTTCTTCCGACGGACTTCCGATACGCCCTTGGATTTCTTCCGACGGACTTCCGATACGCCCTTGGATTTCTTCCGACGGACTTCCGATACGCCCTTGGATTTCTTCCGACGGACTTCCGATACGCCCTTGGATTTCTTCCGACGGACTTCCGATACGCCCTTGGATTTCTTCCGACGGACTTCCGATACGCCCTTGGATTTCTTCCGACGGACTTCCGATACGCCCTTGGATTTCTTCCGACGGACTTCCGATACGCCCTTGGATTTCTTCCGACGGACTTCCGATACGCCCTTGGATTTCTTCCGACGGACTTCCGATACGCCCTTGGATTTCTTCCGACGGACTTCCGATACGCCCTTGGATTTCTTCCGACGGACTTCCGATACGCCCTTGGATTTCTTCCGACGGACTTCCGATACGCCCTTGGATTTCTTCCGACGGACTTCCGATACGCCCTTGGATTTCTTCCGACGGACTTCCGATACGCCCTTGGATTTCTTCCGACGGACTTCCGATACGCCCTTGGATTTCTTCCGACGGACTTCCGATACGCCCTTGGATTTCTTCCGACGGACTTCCGATACGCCCTTGGATTTCTTCCGACGGACTTCCGATACGCCCTTGGATTTCTTCCGACGGACTTCCGATACGCCCTTGGATTTCTTCCGACGGACTTCCGATACGCCCTTGGATTTCTTCCGACGGACTTCCGATACGCCCTTGGATTTCTTCCGACGGACTTCCGATACGCCCTTGGATTTCTTCCGACGGACTTCCGATACGCCCTTGGATTTCTTCCGACGGACTTCCGATACGCCCTTGGATTTCTTCCGACGGACTTCCGATACGCCCTTGGATTTCTTCCGACGGACTTCCGATACGCCCTTGGATTTCTTCCGACGGACTTCCGATACGCCCTTGGATTTCTTCCGACGGACTTCCGATACGCCCTTGGATTTCTTCCGACGGACTTCCGATACGCCCTTGGATTTCTTCCGACGGACTTCCGATACGCCCTTGGATTTCTTCCGACGGACTTCCGATACGCCCTTGGATTTCTTCCGACGGACTTCCGATACGCCCTTGGATTTCTTCCGACGGACTTCCGATACGCCCTTGGATTTCTTCCGACGGACTTCCGATACGCCCTTGGATTTCTTCCGACGGACTTCCGATACGCCCTTGGATTTCTTCCGACGGACTTCCGATACGCCCTTGGATTTCTTCCGACGGACTTCCGATACGCCCTTGGATTTCTTCCGACGGACTTCCGATACGCCCTTGGATTTCTTCCGACGGACTTCCGATACGCCCTTGGATTTCTTCCGACGGACTTCCGATACGCCCTTGGATTTCTTCCGACGGACTTCCGATACGCCCTTGGATTTCTTCCGACGGACTTCCGATACGCCCTTGGATTTCTTCCGACGGACTTCCGATACGCCCTTGGATTTCTTCCGACGGACTTCCGATACGCCCTTGGATTTCTTCCGACGGACTTCCGATACGCCCTTGGATTTCTTCCGACGGACTTCCGATACGCCCTTGGATTTCTTCCGACGGACTTCCGATACGCCCTTGGATTTCTTCCGACGGACTTCCGATACGCCCTTGGATTTCTTCCGACGGACTTCCGATACGCCCTTGGATTTCTTCCGACGGACTTCCGATACGCCCTTGGATTTCTTCCGACGGACTTCCGATACGCCCTTGGATTTCTTCCGACGGACTTCCGATACGCCCTTGGATTTCTTCCGACGGACTTCCGATACGCCCTTGGATTTCTTCCGACGGACTTCCGATACGCCCTTGGATTTCTTCCGACGGACTTCCGATACGCCCTTGGATTTCTTCCGACGGACTTCCGATACGCCCTTGGATTTCTTCCGACGGACTTCCGATACGCCCTTGGATTTCTTCCGACGGACTTCCGATACGCCCTTGGATTTCTTCCGACGGACTTCCGATACGCCCTTGGATTTCTTCCGACGGACTTCCGATACGCCCTTGGATTTCTTCCGACGGACTTCCGATACGCCCTTGGATTTCTTCCGACGGACTCCCAGCTGGCTCCCGATCTTGTGGCGAAGTCAACGAGTAGCCGAGCCTTCTCGGTGATCTCTGCGAACCTCCGATGATCTCTTCGGCGGACTTCCGAAAACTCCGATAAGTCCCCGATTTCTTCTCGATTGGTTCCGGCAGCATCTCCGACGAATCTTCAGACTCTCAACGGACTCTCGAACACCCATCGAACTTGACTCCGATAGACTTGCTTTATGTCTTCAAGCTGTCGTAGTTAATCCTGCATACTTATCTCAACATATGGATTAGATAAAACATGACAATTGAATTCATCATCAAAATCCGAGATTCAACAATCTCCCCCTTTTTGATGATGACAATCAATTGATAACGGAGTTAACCTTAACTCCCCTTATCTATATGCCATACTTGAGATAAGACATTCTTGAATTCAAAGCCTTTGAATTCAACAGACATATTGATAAGTTAAGATGCTTACCTTATCAATACTCCATCATGATTCCTATCATGATGTATCTCTCTGAAAATGATGTCAAGGCTTGACATCCATTTTCAATTTTTACATTTCAAGTGTAAAAGATAGTAATCGAAGCGATTCATCATATGGTAAGATATCAACATGTAAGATTGCAATGCAAGTTCTTGATATCTTAACATGATGCAATCATGGCATAATGCAAATTTGGCAATTATAGCATCAATTCATGTAAAAATTTCTCATTCAAATATGGCACTCATAGCATCAATTCATATATTTCTCCCCCTTTGTCATCAACAAAAAGGAGAACAATATAAGCAAATTTTAAATATAAGTGAGATGCCATAAGCAAGTTCATGTCATTTTTCAACAAAGAGTGATAGGATACCAAATATACAAACATCTCAAGGAAGACATGACATGGAGATAGCTTTGAAAACTTCTTCCTTTTTATTTGTTATTATTATTATTATTATTTTTACATGATAAGTTATGAGAGATGCATTTGCTAATTGATTCCATATGTCAAAAATCAATGATATGAATCAAACTCGATATGACATATGCTTATGAAAGCTACATTAAGTTGGAAGAGAATGATGTATCAAGAAAATCTGATTGCTAGATCAAGAAGATACCAAATCTGAAATTTAACATTTTCATGCATTCGGACAAGGTTTTTCTATAGATTTTCAAAACGTAATCACGAAGATAAAACATTCTTATTATCATGAAAATTTTTATATCCAAAACATAAAATTTCCAACATGTTATTAAGGCATGTAGAATCATCACAGCAATTAAGTGATTTGATCATTGAATCAAGAAAGTCCGAAAAATAAATTTAATGAATTCAAGCATTCGGACACATTAACATTCCTAATTCTCTTCTAATGAAATCAAATTGTTCTTCACTTAAAGGCTTTGTAAAAATATCAGCTAGTTGATGTTTAGTATCAATGAACTCTATTACTACATCATGATTAGTGACATGATCACGTATAAAGTGATGTCTAATATCAATATGTTTTGTTCTTGAGTGTTGAATCGGATTTTTTGTTAAACATATAGCACTTGTGTTATCACATTTAATGGGAATATTTTAAGATGAACTTTATAATCTTCTAAGGTGTTTTTCATCCACACAACTTGTGCACAGCATGCACTAGCTGCAATATACTCAGCTTCGGTTGTTGATAGTGTAACCGAGTTTTGTTTCTTAGATGACCAGGAAACAAGAGAATGTCCCAAAAATTAACATGTTCCTGATGTGCTTTTTCTATCTAATCTACACCCACCAAAATCTGCATCAGCATAAGCAATTAACTCAAACTTCTCAATTTTTGGATACCATAATCCTAGATTTGTGGTACCTTTAAGATATCTAAGTATTCTTTTAACCGCTTTGAGATGAGATATCTTAGGGTTTGATTGAAACCTAGCACAAAGTCCTACACTGAACATGATATCTGGTCTAGTTGCAGTGAGGTAAAGTAAACTTCCTATCATACCCCTATAAGTTTTTTGATCGAAACTTTCTCCACTTTCATCAACTTCTAATTTAGTGGAGGTGCTCAATAGAAGTGTTAATAGCTTTTGAGCTTTTCATATTAAATCTTTTTAGCAAATCTAAAGCATATTTAGTTTGACTAATAAAGATGTCATTTCTTAGTTGCTTAATTTGTAAGCCTAAGAAAAAGGTTAATTCTCCCATCAAACTCATTTCAAATTCAAGACTCATGGTTTTAGGAAAAGATTCACAAAGAGATTCATTTGTAGAGCCAAAGATAATATCATCAATATAAATCTGAACAATGAGAAAATTATTTTCAAAATTCTTGATAAACAATGTAGTATCAACCTTGCCTTTTGTGAAATTATTTTCAATAAGAAAAGAACTAAGTCTCTCATACCAAACCCTTGGGGCTTGTTTTAAACCATAGAGAGCTTTAGTTAATTTAAACACATGATTAGGGAGGCTATTATTTTCAAATCTGGGAGGTTGTTCAACATAAACTTCTTCGGAAATAAAGCCATTTAGAAAAGCACTTTTAACATCCATTTGAAACAACTTAAAATTATTATTACTAGCATAGGCAAGGAGCATCCTTATGGCTTCTAATCGAGCCACAGGAGCGAAGGTTTCTTTATAATCGATACCTTCTTCTTGGTTGAAACCTTTGGCCACTAATCTAGCCTCGTTTCTAACCACGATACCATATTTATCTTGCTTGTTTCTAAAGACCCATTTAGTACCAATAACTAAATGGTCATTTGGCCTAGGAACAAGCTTCCACACCTTATTTCTCTCAAATTCATTTAACTCATCATGCATTGCGATAATCCATGAATCATACTTTCATGGCTTCGTCAATACATTAGGTTTTTTGTTTTAATGCAATCATAGATGTGTTTTTGTATGGTTTTTCAATGATGCAAGCATTAGATTCAAATTTGACAATACATCCTTTATCACATAATTGACTAATGCTCAAGAGGTTATGTTTTAAACCATAGAGAGCTTTAGTTAATTTAAACACATGATTAGGGAGGCTATTATTTTCAAATCTGGGAGGTTGTTCAACATAAACTTCTTCGGAAATAAAGCCATTTAGAAAAGCACTTTTAACATCCATTTGAAACAACTTAAAATTATTATTACTAGCATAGGCAAGGAGCATCCTTATGGCTTCTAATCGAGCCACAGGAGCGAAGGTTTCTTTATAATCGATACCTTCTTCTTGGTTGAAACCTTTGGCCACTAATCTAGCCTCGTTTCTAACCACGATACCATATTTATCTTGCTTGTTTCTAAAGACCCATTTAGTACCAATAACTAAATGGTCATTTGGCCTAGGAACAAGCTTCCACACCTTATTTCTCTCAAATTCATTTAACTCATCATGCATTGCGATAATCCATGAATCATCTTTCATGGCTTCGTCAATACATTTAGGTTCAATTTGGGAGAGAAAAGCGGCGTTGGCACAAAAATTTTTAAGAGAAGAACGTGTTTGAACCCCCTTAGATGTGTCTCCTAGGATTAGCTCCTTAGGATGAGCATCTACATACTTCCAATCCTTGGGTAAGGATGTTTCGGAAGTGGATGCATCCAAGTTGCTAGTTGGAGAAGGGGTTTCATTTAAATTCAAGGAATCGAAATTAACATCATCATCAAGATCATTTTTCTTGATTCGAAAATCTCATTGAAAACAACATGAATGGATTCTTCTATAATTAAAGTTCTTTTATTGAAGATACGAAAGCTTTAGAAACCGAAGAATAACCAAGGAAATTCTTTCATCGGATTTAGCATCAAATTTTCCTAAGGCATCTTTTTCATTCAAGGTAAAATACTTTCACCCAAAAACTTAAAATATGAAACATTAGGTTTTTTGTTTTTCCACAACTCATAGGGAGTTTTGGTGAGTAAAGGTCTTACTAGAACTCTATTCAAAATATAGCATGCAGTGTTTACGGCTTCGGCCCAAAAATATTTGGGTAGGTTATGTTCATTCAAAATGGTTCTCGTCATTTCTTGTAATTTTTATTTTTTCTTTCTACTACTCCATTTTGTTGAGGATTTCTTGGAGTAGAGAAGTTGTGATTGTGTCCATTAAATTCACAAAATTCTTGAAAATCATGGTTTTGAAATTCACCACCATGATCACTTCTAATTGACGAAATCATAGAACCCTTTTCATTTTGGACAAGTTTACAAAACTTGGTAAAATATCTAAAGCATTCATTTTTGTGTTTTAAGAAATAAGTCCATGTGTATCTACTATAGTCATCTATAATGACAAAGGCGTATTTGCTACCTCCTAGACTTGATGTAGAGATAGGTCCAAACAAGTCCATATGAATTAATTGTAAGGGCCTAGAGGTACTTATTTGATTCTTAGATTTGAAACTACCCTTAATTTGTTTTCCTAATTGACAAGCATCACACACATTATCTTTGATGAACTTGATATGAGGAATTCCTCTTACAAGTTCTTTGGATGATATTTGAGTGATTAGTTTCATGCTAGCATGACCTAATCTCCTATGCCAAAGCCAAGCATCCTCATTCAAAACCGTGAAACACATTTCATTACAAAGATCATTGATGTCAATAGTGTATATGTTATTTTGTTTTAATGCAATCATAGATGTGTTTTTGTATGGTTTTTCAATGATGCAAGCATTAGATTCAAATTTGACAATACATCCTTTATCACATAATTGACTAATGCTCAAGAGGTTATGTTTTAAACCATCAACTAACAAAACATCTTCAATAAAGAAGTTGGATTTGTTACCTATGGTTCCTTTGCCAATGTCTATGCTAGTGAGCTTAGAGAATTGAGATGGATCTCCGGTCATATGCCTTGAGCATCCATTATCAAGGTACCATCTCTTACTCCTAGCTTGTGATGGTGTATATTTCTACAAGAAAGGATTATTTTTAGGAACCCATTTACTTTTGGGTGCCTCAAAAATTGATCTAACTTGTTTATCATGTTGCATAGAATTGATTATGGTTCCTTTAGGAACCCAAATCAGTTTGTTCGGACTAGTTTTCTTGAATGGACATTGATAAGTTTTATGTCCATATTTGCAACAAAAGTTGCATTTGCTTTGGTGCCGAACATGTAAGATAGGGCCTTTTATGAAGGTGGTTGGATTTTGGTGAGGACTTCTCACAAATCCGATTCCACTTCTTTTAGGAACGTGACCCTTATTTGTAAGGATCATGTTCAAAGACTTGCTACCAACCTCGAATTTCTTCAAGGTGTCCTTAAGTAGCAAGTTCTCCTTTTGGAGAGTTTCTAGATCATGGCATTTTATACATGGAGCTAAACTATCATGATATTCAGATTTTAATTTATCGAAATTACAAGTGAGACTATTATGCTCCTTTTTTAGCAATTTGTATTTTCTACTAATAGTTTTGCATTCATCAAATAAGTCATGGAAGGCATTTAATAATTCATCAAATGATAAATCTGCATCAATTAAATTAGTTACCTCCTCTCCGATGGCTATTAGGGCATAGTGAGCAACTTGCTCGGTGTTGGACTCCTCTTCTTCAGACGCGCTTGAGTCATCCCACATTGCTTTGAGCGCCTTCTTCTTTGGTGTTCTTTTCTTGACTTGGGGACATTCACTTTTGTAGTGTCCCAGTTTCTTGCATTCGTAGCAAATAACTTGGTCCTTCTTGGGTTCAAATTAATTTTTTGTGTCATTTTAAACTTGTTTCTTTTAATGAATTTTTTAAATCTTCTTGTTAGAAGTGCCAAGTCATCGTCAAAGTCCTCATCACTTGAGTTCTCTCTCAAGTGGTCTTCTTGAGTTCTAAGTGCCATATCCTTCCTGTTCTTTGGAAGGATGTCTTCTTGCTTTTCATGAGCTTTGTAAGTCATTTCGTAGGTCATTAATGACCCGATTAATTCTTCAAGAGGGAAGTTGTTTAAATCTTTAGCCTCTTGAATAGCAGTGACTTTAGGGTCCCAACTCTTAGGAAGGGATCTTAGAATCTTATTTACGAGCTCAAAATCCGAAAAACTTTTACCGAGTCCTTTTAGACCATTGACGACATCCGTGAAACGGGTGTACATGTCGCCAATAGTCTCGCTCGGTTTCATCCGGAAAAGTTCAAATGAATGTATCAAAAGGTTGATTTTTGACTCTTTCACTCTACTTGTGCCTTCGTGAGTCACTTCGAGTGTATGCCAAATATCAAACGCGGTTTCACAAACCGAAACACGGTTGAACTCGTTTCTATCAAGCGCACAAAATAAGGCATTCATAGCCTTTGCATTAAGAGCGAAAGTCTTCTTTTCCAATTCATTCCAATCGATCATTGGAAGAGAAGACTTCAAAAATCCATTTCGACAAGATTCCAAATTTCAAAATCCATAGAATAAGGAAGATCCTCATTCGGGTCTTCCAATAGGTGTAGTCCTTCCCATTGAACATGGGTGGACGTGTGATAGAATGACCCTCTTGGTTTCCGGCGTATGCTATCTCTCTTGGGTTTTAATCCATTGGAGAGTTAACCCCGCTCTGATACCAATTTTTAGGATCAGAGCGACACTAAAGGGGAGGGGGGTGAATTAGTGCAGCGGATTAAACTTGTAAGTTTGAAAATGATTTCGTAAAAATGCAAGGAGATTTCGTTTCGATAGTAACTTGAGTAAAGTGAAAAACGAAAACTTGCTGCTATGTAGATATGATTGCTGAAAAGTAAAATTGGTAGTAGATAATGATTGCAGAAAAGTAAGAACTCACACATTCAGGAACATACCAATTTAAAGTGGTTCGGTCAAAATGACCTACATCCACTTGCGAAGCCTTCTTCGATGAGGCTCCCAACTTCCACTAGCAAATCTCTTTGAAGGGGAAGGACAAATACCCCTCTTACAAACCTTTACAAGTGGTTCACACTCTTACAAGTTTTCAAAGAGAAAGAAGGAGGTGAACACTCAAGCAATTGAAAGCAAGACTTGCTAAGACTTTCCTAAGGCTTTATCTCAATTTCTTACACCTCAAGGTTGTAATCTCGGCTGGGAATTGAGGGGTATTTATAGGCCTCAAGAGGATTCAAATTGGGCTCCAAAATTTGAATTCTCTTCGGTTCTCTCGGGTGCTGGGCGGTGCCACCGCCTAGCTCTCGGGTGCTGGGCGGTGCCACCGCCTAGCTCTCGGGTGCTGGGCGGTGCCACCGCCTAGCTCTCGGGTGCTGGGCGGTGCCACCGCCTAGCTCTCGGGTGCTGGGCGGTGCCACCGCCTAGCTCTCGGGTGCTGGGCGGTGCCACCGCCTAGCTCTCGGGTGCTGGGCGGTGCCACCGCCTAGCTCTCGGGTGCTGGGCGGTGCCACCGCCTAGCTCTCGGGTGCTGGGCGGTGCCACCGCCTAGCTCTCGGGTGCTGGGCGGTGCCACCGCCTAGCTCTCGGGTGCTGGGCGGTGCCACCGCCTAGCTCTCGGGTGCTGGGCGGTGCCACCGCCTAGCTCTCGGGTGCTGGGCGGTGCCACCGCCTAGCTCTCGGGTGCTGGGCGGTGCCACCGCCTAGCTCTCGGGTGCTGGGCGGTGCCACCGCCTAGCTCTCGGGTGCTGGGCGGTGCCACCGCCTAGCTCTCGGGTGCTGGGCGGTGCCACCGCCTAGCTCTCGGGTGCTGGGCGGTGCCACCGCCTAGCTCTCGGGTGCTGGGCGGTGCCACCGCCTAGCTCTCGGGTGCTGGGCGGTGCCACCGCCTAGCTCTCGGGTGCTGGGCGGTGCCACCGCCTAGCTCTCGGGTGCTGGGCGGTGCCACCGCCTAGCTCTCGGGTGCTGGGCGGTGCCACCGCCTAGCTCTCGGGTGCTGGGCGGTGCCACCGCCTAGCTCTCGGGTGCTGGGCGGTGCCACCGCCTAGCTCTCGGGTGCTGGGCGGTGCCACCGCCTAGCTCTCGGGTGCTGGGCGGTGCCACCGCCTAGCTCTCGGGTGCTGGGCGGTGCCACCGCCTAGCTCTCGGGTGCTGGGCGGTGCCACCGCCTAGCTCTCGGGTGCTGGGCGGTGCCACCGCCTAGCTCTCGGGTGCTGGGCGGTGCCACCGCCTAGCTCTCGGGTGCTGGGCGGTGCCACCGCCTAGCTCTCGGGTGCTGGGCGGTGCCACCGCCTAGCTCTCGGGTGCTGGGCGGTGCCACCGCCTAGCTCTCGGGTGCTGGGCGGTGCCACCGCCTAGCTCTCGGGTGCTGGGCGGTGCCACCGCCTAGCTCTCGGGTGCTGGGCGGTGCCACCGCCTAGCTCTCGGGTGCTGGGCGGTGCCACCGCCCAGACCGGCGGTTCCACCGCCCGACTTTACTAGTCACTGGTTGGGCTTTAAGTCCGGCCCAAACCAGGTTTCATTTTGGGCCCAGTTGGCTCCTAATCAAGATATAAGATTATTTCTTAATCCTAACCTTAATTACATTCAAACTATGTAACTAAAGACATACTCCTAAGCAAGTTTTTAACCGGCGAACTTCAAGTCTTGTTCCGGCGTTGGTTTCCTACGGATTATTATTATTATTATTATTATTATTATTATTATTATTATTATTATTATTATTATTATTATTATTATTATTATTATTATTATTATTATTATTATTATTATTATGCGACCTCCGATGATCTCTTCGGCGACTTCCGAAAACTCCGATAAGTCCCCGATTTCTTCTCGATTGGTTCCGGCAGCATCTCCGACGAATCTTCAGACTCTCAACGGACTCTCGAACACCCATCGAACTTGACTCCGATAGACTTGCTTTATGTCTTCAAGCTGTCGTAGTTAATCCTGCATACTTATCTCAACATATGGATTAGATAAAACATGACAATTGAATTCATCATCAAAATCCGAGATTCAACAATCTCCCCCTTTTTGATGATGACAATCAATTGATAACGGAGTTAACCTTAACTCCCCCTATCTATATGCCATACTTGAGATAAGACATTCTTGAATTCAAAGCCTTTGAATTCAACAGACATATTGATAAGTTAGATGCTTAACCTTATCAATACTCCATCATGATTCCTATTATTATTATTATTATTATTATTATTATTATTATTATTATTATTATTATTATTATTATTATTATTATTATTATTATTATTATTATTATTATTATTATTATTATTATTATTATTATTATTATTATTATTATTATTATTATTATTATTATTATTATTATTATTATTATTATTATTATTATTATTATTATTATTATTATTATTATTATTATTATTATTATTATTATTATTATTATTATTATTATTATTATTATTATTATTATTATTATTATTATTATTATTATTATTATTATTATTATTATTATTATTATTATTATTATTATTATTATTATTATTATTATTATTATTATTATTATTATTATTATTATTATTATTATTATTATTATTATTATTATTATTATTATTATTATTATTATTATTATTATTATTATTATTATTATTATTATTATTATTATTATTATTATTATTATTATTATTATTATTATTATTATTATTATTATTATTATTATTATTATTATTATTATTATTATTATTATTATTATTATTATTATTATTATTATTATTATTATTATTATTATTATTATTATTATTATTATTATTATTATTATTATTATTATTATTATTATTATTATTATTATTATTATTATTATTATTATTATTATTATTATTATTATTATTATTATTATTATTATTATTATTATTATTATTATTATTATTATTATTATTATTATTATTATTATTATTATTATTATTATTATTATTATTATTATTATTATTATTATTATTATTATTATTATTATTATTATTATTATTATTATTATTATTATTATTATTATTATTATTATTATTATTATTATTATTATTATTATTATTATTATTATTATTATTATTATTATTATTATTATTATTATTATTATTATTATTATTATTATTATTATTATTATTATTATTATTATTATTATTATTATTATTATTATTATTATTATTATTATTATTATTATTACTCCAACACCTCATCTATATGCCATACTTGAGATAAGACATTCTTGAATCAAAGCTTGAATTCAACAGACATATTGATAAGTTAAGATGCTTAACCTGATCAATACTCCATATGATCCTATCATGATGTATCTCTCTGAAAATGATGTCAAGGCTTGACATCCATTTTTCAATTTTTACATTTCAAGGTAAAAGATAGTAATCGAAGCGATTCATCATATGGTAAGATATCAAACATGTAAGATTACAATGCAAGTTTCTTGATATCTTAACATGATGCACTCATGGCATAATGCAAATTTGGCAATTATAGCCATCAATTCATGTAAAAATTTCTCATTCAAATAGGCACTCATAGCATCAATTCATATATTTCTCCCCTTTGTCATCAACAAACATTATTATTAGTTTTACATGATAAGTTTATGAGAGATGCATTTGCTAATTGATTCCATATGTCAAAAATCAATGATATGAATCAAACTCGATATGACATATGCTTATGAAAGCTACATTAAGTTGGAAGAGAATGATGTATCAAGAAAAATCTGATTGCTAGATCAAGAAGATACCAAATCTGAAATTTAACATTTTCATGCATTCGGACAAGGTTTTTCTATAGATTTTCAAAACGTAATCACGAAGATAAAACATTCTTATTATCATGAAAATTTTTATATCCAAAACATAAAATTTCCAACATGTTATTAAGGCATGTAGAATCATCACAGCAATTAAGTGATTTGATCATTGAATCAAGAAAGTCCGAAAAATAAATTTAATGAATTCAAGCATTCGGACACATTAACATTCCTAATTCTCTTCTAATGAAATCAAATTGTTCTTCACTTAAAGGCTTTGTAAAAATATCAGCTAGTTGATGTTTAGTATCAATGAACTCTATTACTACATCATGATTAGTGACATGATCTCGTATAAAGTGATGTCTAATATCAATATGTTTTGTTCTTGAGTGTTGAATCGGATTTTTTGTTAAACATATAGCACTTGTGTTATCACATTTAATGGGAATATTTTTAAGATGAACTTTATAATCTTCTAAGGTGTTTTTCATCCACACAACTTGTGCACAGCATGCACTAGCTGCAATATACTCAGCTTCGGTTGTTGATAGTGTAACCAAGTTTTGTTATTTAGATGACCAGGAAACAAGAGAATGTCCCAAAAATTAACATGTTCCTGATGTGCTTTTTCTATCTAATCTACACCCACCAAAATCTGCATCAGCATAAGCAATTAACTCAAACTTCTCAATTTTTGGATACCATAATCCTAGATTTGTGGTACCTTTAAGATATCTAAGTATTCTTTTAACCGCTTTGAGATGAGATATCTTAGGGTTTGATTGAAACCTAGCACAAAGTCCTACACTGAACATGATATCTGGTCTAGTTGCAGTGAGGTAAAGTAAACTTCCTATCATACCCCTATAAGTTTTTTGATCGAAACTTTCTCCACTTTCATCAACTTCTAATTTAGTGGAGGTGCTCAATAGGAGTGTTAATAGCTTTTGAGCTTTCCATATTAAATCTTTTTAGCAAATCTAAAGCATATTTAGTTTGACTAATAAAGATGTCATTTCTTAGTTGCTTAATTTGTAAGCCTAAGAAAAAGGTTAATTCTCCCATCAAACTCATTTCAAATTCAAGACTCATGATTTTAGGAAAAGATTCACAAAGAGATTCATTTGTAGAGCCAAAGATAATATCATCAATATAAATCTGAACAATGAGAAAATTATTTTCAAAATTCTTGATAAACAATGTAGTATCAACCTTGCCTTTTGTGAAATTATTTTCAATAAGAAAAGAAATAAGTCTCTCATACCAAGCCCTTGGGGCTTGTTTTAAACCATAAAGAGCTTTAGTTAATTTAAACACATGATTAGGGAGGCTATTATTTTCAAATCTGGGAGGTTGTTCAACATAAACTTCTTCGGAAATAAAGCCATTTAGAAAAGCACTTTTAACATCCATTTGAAACAACTTAAAATTATTATTACTAGCATAGGCAAGGAGCATCCTTATGGCTTCTAATCGAGCCACAGGAGCGAAGGTTTCTTTATAATCGATACCTTCTTCTTGGTTGAAACCTTTGGCCACTAATCTAGCCTCGTTTCTAACCACGATACCATATTTATCTTGCTTGTTTCTAAAGACCCATTTAGTACCAATAACTAAATGGTCATTTGGCCTAGGAACAAGCTTCCACACCTTATTTCTCTCAAATTCATTTAACTCATCATGCATTGCGATAATCCATGAATCATCTTTCATGGCTTCGTCAATACATTTAGGTTCAATTTGGGAGAGAAAAGCGGCGTTGGCACAAAAATTTTTAAGAGAAGAACGTGTTTGAACCCCCTTAGATGTGTCTCCTAGGATTAGCTCCTTAGGATGAGCATCTACATACTTCCAATCCTTGGGTAAGGATGTTTCGGAAGTGGATGCATCCAAGTTGCTAGTTGGAGAAGGGGTTTCATTTAAATTCAAGGAATCGAAATTAACATCCTCATCAAGATCATTTTTCTTGATTTCGAAAATCTCATTGAAAACAACATGAATGGATTCTTCTATAATTAAAGTTCTTTTATTGAAGATACGAAAAGCTTTAGAAACCGAAGAATAACCAAGGAAAATTCCTTCATCGGATTTAGCATCAAATTTTCCTAAGGCATCTTTTTCATTCAAGGTAAAACACTTACACCCAAAAACTTTAAAATATGAAACATTAGGTTTTTTGTTTTTCCACAACTCATAGGGAGTTTTGGTGAGTAAAGGTCTTACTAGAACTCTATTCAAAATATAGCATGCAGTGTTTACGGCTTCGGCCCAAAAATATTTGGGTAGGTTATGTTCATTCAACATGGTTCTCGTCATTTCTTGTAAATTTCTATTTTTTCTTTCTACTACTCAATTTTGTTGAGGATTTCTTGGAGTAGAGAAGTTGTGATTGTGTCCATTAAATTCACAAAATTCTTGAAAATCATGGTTTTGAAATTCACCACCATGATCACTTCTAATTGACGAAATCATAGAACCCTTTTCATTTTGGACAAGTTTACAAAACTTGGTAAAATATCTAAAGCATTCATTTTTGTGTTTTAAGAAATAAGTCCATGTGTATCTACTATAGTCATCTATAATGACAAAGGCGTATTTGCTACCTCCTAGACTTGATGTAGAGATAGGTCCAAACAAGTCCATATGAATTAATTGTAAGGGCCTAGAGGTACTTATTTGATTCTTAGATTTGAAACTACCCTTAATTTGTTTTCCTAATTGACAAGCATCACACACATTATCTTTGATGAACTTGATATGAGGAATTCCTCTTACAAGTTCTTTGGATGATATTTGAGTGATTAGTTTCATGCTAGCATGACCTAATCTCCTATGCCAAAGCCAAGCATCCTCATTCAAAACCGTGAAACACATTTCATTACAAAGATCATTGATGTCAATAGTGTATATGTTATTTTGTTTTAATGCAATCATAGATGTGTTTTTGTATGGTTTTTCAATGATGCAAGCATTAGATTCAAATTTGACAATACATCCTTTATCACATAATTGACTAATGCTCAAGAGGTTATGTTTTAAACCATCAACTAACAAAACATCTTCAATAAAGAAGTTGGATTTGTTACCTATGGTTCCTTTGCCAATGATTTTACCCTTGTTGTTGTCTCCGAAGGTGACATAGCCTTCGTCTATGCTAGTGAGCTTAGAGAATTGAGATGGATCTCCGGTCATATGCCTTGAGCATCCATTATCAAGGTACCATCTCTTACTCCTAGCTTGTGATGGTGTATGTTTCTACAAGAAAGGATTATTTTTAGGAACCCATTTACTTTTGGGTGCCTCAAAAACTGATCTAACTTGTTTATCATGTTGCATAGAATTGATTATGGTTCTTTTAGGAACCCAAATCAGTTTGTTCGGACTAGTTTTCTTGAATGGACATTGATAAGTTTTATGTCCATATTTGCAACAAAAGTTGCATTTGCTTTGGTGCCGAACATGTAAGATAGGGCCTTTTATGAAGGTGGTTGGATTTTGGTGAGGACTTCTCACAAATCCGATTCCACTTCTTTTAGGAACGTGACCCTTATTTGTAAGGATCATGTTCAAAGACTTGCTACCAACCTCGAATTTCTTCAAGGTGTCCTTAAGTAGCAAGTTCTCCTTTTGGAGAGTTTCTAGATCATGGCATTTTATACATGGAGCTAAACTATCATGATATTCAAATTTTAATTTATCGAAATTACAAGTGAGACTATTATGCTCCTTTTTTAGCAATTTGTATTTTCTACTAATAGTTTTGCATTCATCAAATAAGTCATGGAAGGCATTTAATAATTCATCAAATGATAAATCTGCATCAATTAAATTAGTTACCTCCTCTCCGATGGCTATTAGGGCATAGTGAGCAACTTGCTCGGTGTTGGACTCCTCTTCTTCAGACGCGCTTGAGTCATCCCACATTGCTTTGAGCGCCTTCTTCTTTGGTGTTCTTTTCTTGACTTGGGGACATTCACTTTTGTAGTGTCCCAGTTTCTTGCATTCGTAGCAAATAACTTGGTCCTTCTTGGGTTCAAATTAATTTTTTGTGTCATTTTTAAACTTGTTTCTTTTAATGAATTTTTTAAATCTTCTTGTTAGAAGTGCCAAGTCATCGTCAAAGTCCTCATCACTTGAGTTCTCTCTCAAGTGGTCTTCTTGAGTTCTAAGTGCCATATCCTTCCTTTTCTTTGGAAGGATGTCTTCTTGCTTTTCATGAGCTTTGTAAGTCATTTCGTAGGTCATTAATGACCCGATTAATTCTTCAAGAGGGAAGTTGTTTAAATCTTTAGCCTCTTGAATAGCAGTGACTTTAGGGTCCCAACTCTTAGGAAGGGATCTTAGAATCTTATTTACGAGCTCAAAATCCGAAAAACTTTTACCGAGTCCTTTTAGACCATTGACGACATCCGTGAAACGGGTGTACATGTCGCCAATAGTCTCGCTCGGTTTCATCCGGAAAAGTTCAAATGAATGTATCAAAAGGTTGATTTTTGACTCTTTCACTCTACTTGTGCCTTCGTGAGTCACTTCGAGTGTATGCCAAATATCAAACGCGGTTTCACAAACCGAAACACGGTTGAACTCGTTTCTATCAAGCGCACAAAATAAGGCATTCATAGCCTTTGCATTAAGAGCGAAAGTCTTCTTTTCCAATTCATTCCAATCGATCATTGGAAGAGAAGACTTCAAAAATCCATTTTCGACAAGATTCCAAATTTCAAAATCCATAGAAATAAGGAAGATCCTCATTCGGGTCTTCCAATAGGTGTAGTCCTTCCCATTGAACATGGGTGGATGTGTGATAGAATGACCCTCTTGGTTTCCGGCGTATGCTATCTCTCTTGGGTTTTAATCCATTTGAGAGTTAACCCCGCTCTGATACCAATTGTTAGGATCAGAGCGACACTAAAGGGGGAGGGGGGTGAATTAGTGCAGCGGATTAAACTTGTAAGTTTGAAAATGATTTCGTAAAATGCAAGGAGATTTCGTTTCGATAGTAACTTGAGTAAAGTGAAAAACGAAAACTTGCTGCTATGTAGATAATGATTGCTGAAAAGTAAGAACTTGGTATGTAGATAATGATTGCAGAAAAGTAAGAACTCACACATTCAAGGAACATACCAATTTAAAGTGGTTCGGTCAAAATGACCTACATCCACTTGCGAAGCCTTCTTCGATGAGGCTCCCAACTTCCACTAGCAAATCTCTTTGAAGGGGAAGGACAAATACCCCTCTTACAACCTTTTACAAGTGGTTCACACTCTTACAAGTTTTCAAAGAGAAAGAAGGAGGTGAACACTCAAGCAATTGAAAGCAAGACTTGCTAAAGACTTTCCTAAGGCTTTATCTCAATTTCTTACACCTCAAAGGTTGTAATCTCTGCTGGGAATTGAGGGGTATTTATAGGCCTCAAGAGGATTCAAATTTGGGCTCCAAAATTTGAATTCTCTTCGGTTCCCGAAGCTAGCGGTGCCACCGCCTATCAGTGGCGGTGCCATCGCTTGTCAGTTCTGACACTGACAGTGTACTGGGCGGTGCTACCGCCCAGTCCAGCGGTGCCACCGCCTAGCTCTCGGGTGCTGGGCGGTGCCACCGCCTAGACCGGCGGTTCCACCACCTAGCTCTCGGGTGATGGGCGGTGCCACCGCCCAGACCGGCGGTTCCACCGCCCGACCTTACTAGTCACTGGTTTGGCTTTAAGTCCGGCCCAAACCAGGTTTCATTTTGGGTCCAGTTGGCCCCTAATCAAGATATAGGATTATTTCTTAATCCTAACCTTAATTACATTCAAACTACGTAACTAAAGACATACTCCTAAGCAAGTTTTTAACCGGCGAACTTCAAGTCTTGTTCCGGCGAGCTTTCCGGCGATCTTCCGACAGACTTCCGATACGCCCTTGGATTTCTTCCGACGGACTCCCAGCTGGCTCTCGATCTTGTGGCGAAGTCAACGAGTAGCTGAGCCTTCTCGATGATCTCTGTGAACCTCCTATGATCTCTTCGGCGGACTTCCGAAAACTCCGATAAGTCCCCGATTTCTTCTCGATTAGTTCCGGCAGCATCTCCGACGAATCTTCGGACTCTCAACGGACTCTCGAACACCCATTGAACTTGACTCCGGTAGACTTGCTTTATGTCTTCAAGATGTCGTAGTTAATCCTGCATACTTATCTCAACATATGGATTAGATAAAACATGACAATTGAATTCATCATCAAAATCCGAGATTCAACATTAAGGGTTAATCCTATAACCCGGTTAGGGGCCAATTGGGCCCGAGTTCGGACTGGTTTGGGCCAAGTTTGGAGCCCAACCAGTGAGCTGAAATAGTGTAGGCAGTGGCACCGCCCAACACCTGAGAGTTCGGGCGGTGGCACTGCCCAGAACTTGAGAGTTTCGAAGCTGGCACCGTTAGAACATTGTCAATGTGGATATAGACAAGCGGTAGCACCGCCACCGACAGGCGGTGGCACCGCTAGTCACCAATCAGTATCACATTGACAGGCGGTGGAACCGCCACCGACAGGCAGTAGCACCGCCAGCCTCGGAAACCCAAGAGAATTCAAAATTTGGAGCCTAAACTTGAATCCTCTTGGGGCCTATAAATACCCCTCAATTCTCAGCAGAGAATACAACCTTTGAGAAGTTAGAGACTGAGATAAAGCCTTAGCAAAGTCTTTAGCAAGTCTTGTTTTCAATAGTTTAAGTGTTCACCTCCCTCATTCTCTTTGAAAATCTGTACGAGTGTGAACCACCTGTAAAAGGTGGTAAGAGGGGTATTTGTCCTTCCCCTTCAAAGTGATTTGCTAGTGGAAGTTGGGAGCCTCATCGAAGAAGGCTTCACAAGTGAATGCAGGTCATTTGACCGAACCACTATAAAATTGGCGTGTTCTCTAGTTTGCATTTACTTATTGCTATTTACCTTACTATAAACCTTCATACGTGCTTTACTTCCTCATTACTTTTGTTACACACCTTTATGAAAACGCTTTCAAGTTAAGCACTTCCGAGTTCGGTTTTTATCGTACGAAAGATTTTCCAAAACCGACGTTTTAATCCGCTGCACTAATTCACCTACCCCTCTTAGTGCTGCTCCGATCCTAACAATTAGTATCAGAGCCCCGTATTTCTCATTTTGGATTTACACCCGAGAGAAATGGCTCTTCATGGCTTTCAAGAGGGCTTTTCGGTTGTTCGTCCACCGTTGTTTAACGGATTGAACTACACTTATTGGAAAACTCGAATGAGAGATTTCTTGATTTCTATGAATTTGGATTTATGGAATATTGTTGAAAACGGTTTTCAACTTCCCTCTAAATCGACGAACGAATGGTCGGATTTTGAGAAGAAGTATTTTTGTTTAAACGCAAAGGCTATAAATGCCTTATTTTGTGCTTTGGACAAAAATGAGTTCAATCGGATTTCTACGTGCGAAACGACTTTTGATATTTAGCGAATACTTGAAATCACGCACGAGAGAACTAGTAGAGGTAAAGACTCGAAAGTTAACATTTTATTACATGATTTTGAGATTTTTCGATTATAACCAAGTGAGACTATAGACGACATGTACACCCATTTCACAGATGTCGTCAATAATCTAAGAGTTCTTAGTAAATCTTTTTCAAATTTTGATCTCGTAAGCAAAATCTTAACATCCCTTCCAAAAAGGTGGGATCCTAAAATAACCGCAATACAAGAGATAAAAAATTTAAATAATTTTTCATTAGAAGAATTAATCGGGTCATTAATTACCTATAAAATGATACTTTTGGAACATTTTGAACCCGATGAGCACTTGAACCACCTTCCAAAGAATAGGAAGGATTTGGAACTTCGGACAAATGAATGCCACTTGAGCGATGACTCAAGTGATGAGGACAATGATGAACTTGAACTTCGAACACTAAATCTTCATAGGTTCATTAAACAAAAATCTAAAATAAACAATGAACTTGAACGGAGGAAGAGGCCAAAGAAGAGGAAGGCAACCAAGGATGAATCCAGAACTTCCAAAGGTGAAATGGCGAATTGGGTTTTGACGGGCTTCGACTATAACGTAAGTAACTCAACTCTCTTGAATTATTTTGAAATTACTTGAAGGTTTTCATGAGTGCTTAATTTAGATAGTAGGAATAGGAAATAAAAAATTATTTTTTAAAAATTATATCATGTTTTTCTTTTTAGCATCTTTGAAAAATTAAAAATTTGATCATGAAAAGTATATTGCTAAGGTTTCATGCATGTTATGTTTTGAAATGTTGAATGATGTATGCAACATTAGGGATGATAATTATATGATATGTGATAATGCTTAGGATTAATCCATGCATGTGTATCTTGATGATTTTATGTCATGCATGAATTTTTGAAGTAAATGTTGATTTGAAACTCTCATTTTAGATTAATATGTTTTTGGTCTAATCGTTTTTATGACGAATTAAGATGACATTCTCATGATATATTAAGATGACATAGTGCATGTACATCTATGTATGAATTTCTTGATAGTCTTTTGATGATAGATGTGATATCATGATGTGTTTGGTCTTGACGGCTTCATGACGAAACTTATGTTTCAATTTTAAATGATGATACATGTTTTCACAAAAAAGACTTGAATACCCTCACATGAAATCAATTATATGAAATGGAAATGAATTTTCTATCCTATTGAGATTAATAAATTTATTTTACTAATCTTGTGAATCTCATGAAATAAACATGATGAATATTTTGAAAATAAATGAGTGTATCATGCATTTGGTCTTAATGATTTCTCATGAACATACTTTT
Organism: Musa balbisiana; assembly: GCA_004837865.1. Lineage (NCBI taxonomy): Eukaryota > Viridiplantae > Streptophyta > Magnoliopsida > Zingiberales > Musaceae > Musa > Musa balbisiana. The sequence goes on along the minus strand of CM017196.1, from coordinate 17,192,292 downwards.
TGAAATCATACTTGATGATGAATATCAAGATATTAAAAGGATGTTATCATGGAATCATGCTTGATGATTTGTTTTACGAAATTTACCTTTTCGTCTTAAATGTTGACACTTGTTTTATTAAAGGTAAAGGCATGCTTATAAGAAGCAAATCACATGAATAGAAATTTATAAAATCGAAATGCGATCTTCTATCTTATCGACTTTTCAATAAATCTAAGCTTGTCATATATGAATTTATTGAATGTGACTTTGAGGATGATTTCGGATTTCACAAATGCTTAGATTCATACTTATGACATGAGACACATTTTAAATATGAATCATGTTCAATGCTTCAATCATGTTATATCTCCCTTAATTCATTTTGTTCTCCTAGATTTATTTACCAAAGAGGAGAATCTTCCGAATGACTAAAATGATACAAATGAATCACTTATCAATATATTTTTTTGAAATATATTTTTAGTGTGATGTTGATAATTTGAGATGCCTGTTGGAATTCATGACATGAGATAATTGAATTCTTGACTTACTCTTTATATGGCTTGAAATTATATGTTTAAAATCTTGCTTGTTGAGTTGTTTTATAAAATTTTGCCTTTACGTCTTGAACTTTCATGCTTATCTTGATTTGGCATATAAAGACTAAGGCATACTTAGATGAAAAAGAATCACTTAAAAAATGCTTTTCCCATCTGATCGAGATTAATGATTTCATGATATTTTGTGAATCTCGAAATTGATTTTGATGATTTGATTATGAGTTTCAAGTTAACGATTTGATTTGAATGAGTTTGATCTAAATCATAATCTTGTTCTTGCAAAATTGGAATCACAAATAATATCTTTTGGTATTCATAAATTGATACTCACAATATGAAAGTATTGGTATTCATGACTTGAATTTGATTGAAACATTGCATGCTTAAATTAATCATTCTCCTATGTTTCAAAAATTCTTTAAATGTCTTATGTGATGATTGAAAATTAATTTGCTTTATGATGAATCACGAATCATGACTTGAAATATGATATTGATATATTTTAACCATGATCCTTGGTTGTATAATTCTTTTGCTCTATTAAAAAGATTTGTCGAATGAATCATGTCCTTTCTTGATATCATGACATGATTTTGTAATATGTCTTGTATAATGATTAAAATTTTTTAGCCATTGATTTCTCCCTTCTTTTCGATAATGATAAAGGGGGAGTTAGTTTACTTGCCTGCATATTTCAAATGAAGGAAAATTTGCTAGCTCAATCATTTCATTAAAAGAACTTGCTATCATGAATACTACCAATGAATTGCAAATTTTGCAACCTAAAGAGAAGCAAAGAATTGCTATCTCGAAAGAAGCAAAAGATGCAAAACTTAGAAAACTTGCAATATAATTGCTCTTGCCATGCTTTGTATCAAAAATAGGTTGATATCCTTAAAAGCATCGCATTAAATTTTTTAGTGTATCGCAATGTATCACATGTATCGTAAATTGAAATTTTTGAGACTATTATCATATCATGTTTAACAATTGATATCTTTTATGACATGATTTCTTTGCATTGTTGTCTTGTATGTATCATGCGATGATTGAAATATTGATTGATGCAAATTCATAGTTTATGTAAAAGTCTAAATCATTGGTTCCTCTCCTTCTTTTCGGCAATAACATAGGGGGAGAAAGATTGCTAGCTCAAGGCAAATGCTAGCTAGCTTGTACTCTTCCCTTCTTTTCGACAAAAACAAAGGGGAGAAAGCCTTTGCTAGTTAGAACATGCAAAGAAAAGCAAAGTGCAATCTTGCACAAGAAGCAAGTGTTGAATTGCCATAATTAAACTTAAGAATCTTGCTATGCTTTTGTGCTTATATGTTGTGATGAAAATCTAGCTTCATGTTACAAAAACTTACTTATCTTTTAAAATAGCTAGAGCTACTTCTCCTTTTGTTGATGACATAGACGGAAAAGTATATTGATGACTTCATGTATTGAATTGAACGTTTTATCTCTAAACACATAAGAGTTGGGACTTCTCCTTTTTGTTGATGACAAAGGGGGAGAAGTAAGTTGATGACATGCATGATTTGATCATAACATGTTGCTTGGATTTTTGAATCCAAGAGTTTCTATCAATATGGCATATTGATAGGGGGAGTTTGTTTAAACTCCGGGAGTTAAGGTTAACTCCGGCATCAAGTGGTTGTCATCATCAAAAAGGGGGAGATTGTTGAATCTCGTATTTTGATGATGAAACCACTTGATATGTGTTTATGATTTTATCTGCATTTTGAGTAACGCAGGATGCTTTGATCAGAATAAGACAATTAAAGCAGGAAAATCATATTGGGCCGGAGGAACATGTTAGAAGATTGGACGTCAAGCTGGTGGATCGGTTGACATATCGATAGAAGGCTTCGGGCCATGGATTCGAGCATCAGGCCAAGAAGAGCGGGTATTGCGCCAAGGATATCATAGTTGCGGAGTCAATTGGCCGATTAGGCAATAGGCTGCAGGAGAGGATGATGCACCAAAGAGTCGGACGAAGCATCGTAAGGCCAATGACATGCCGGACAACTTCATTATTGCTTTGTATTAATTACCTCAATCGAAGTTTTATTTTAAGTATGCAGGATTAAGTACGATAGCTTAAAGACATAAAGCAAGTCTACTGGAGTCAAGTTGATGGGTGTTCGAGAGTCCGCCGAAAGTCCAAAGATTCATCGGAAGTGTTGCCGGAACCAACCGAGAATAAATCGGGGACTTGCCAAAGTTTTCAGAAGTCCGCCGATTGCCGGAACCAACCGAGAATAAATCGGGGACTTGCCAAAGTTTTCAGAAGTCCGCCGAAGAGATCATTGGAGGTTCGCGGAGATCACCGAGAAGGTTCGGCTACTTGCCAAAGACTCACTGAACTCGCCATAAGACTGGGAGCCTGCTGGGAGTCCACCGGAAGAAATCCGAAGGTGTATCGGAAGTCCGCCGGAAGTTCGCTGAAAAGCTCACCAGAAGGAAACTCGACATTGCTAGTTAAAAACTTGCTTAGGACTATGTTTTTAATTGCATAGTTTGCATGTAATTAGGGTTAGGATTAAGGGTTAATCCTATAACCCGGTTAGGGGCCAATTGGGCCCGAGTTCGGACTAGTTTGGGCCAAGTTTGGAACCCAACCAATGAGCTGAAATAGTATTAGTGGTGGCACCGCCAGACTGGGCGGTGGCACCACCCAGAGCCTGAAGTATCAGGTGGTGGTACCGTTGGACTAGGCGGTGGCACCGCCCGACACCCGAGAGTTCGGGTGGTGGCATCGCCCTGAACCCAAGAGTTCCGGTGCTAGCATCACCAGAACACTGTCAATGTGAAAATTGACAGGCGGTAGTACCGCCACCGACAGGCGGTGGCACCGCTAGTCACCGGTCAGTATCACATTGATAGGTGGTGTCACTGCCACCGACAGGCGGTAGCACCGTCAGCCTCGGAAACCCAAGAGAATTCAAAATTTGGAGCCCAAATTTGAATCCTCTTGGGGCCTATAAATACCCCTCAATTCTCAGCAGAGAATACAACCTTTGAGAAGTTAGAGACTGAGATAAAGCCTTAGCAAAGTCTTTAGCAAGTCTTGTTTTCAATAGTTTAAGTGTTCACCTCCCTCATTCTCTTTGAAAATCTGTAAGAGTGTGAACCACCTGTAAAATGTGGTAAGAGGGGTATTTGTCCTTCCCCTTCAAAGTGATTTGCTAGTGGAAGTTGGGAGCCTCATCGAAGAAGGCTTCACAAGTGAATGTAGGTCATTTGACTGAACCACTATAAAATTGGCGTGTTCTCTAGTTTGCATTTACTTATTGCTATTTACCTTACTATAAACCTTCATACGTGCTTTACTTCCTCATTACTTTTGTTACACACCTTTATGAACACGTTTTCAAGTTAAGCACTTCCGAGTTCGGTTTTTATCGTACGAAAGATTTTCCAAAACCGACGTTTTAATTTGCTGCACTAATTCACCTACCCCTCTTAGTGCTGCTCCGATCCTAACAATTGGTATCAGAGCCCCGTATTTCTCATTTTGGATTTACACCCGAGAGAAATGGCTCTTCATGGCTTTCAAGAGGGCTTTTCGGTTGTTCATCCACCGTTGTTTAACGGATTGAACTACACTTATTGGAAAACTCGAATGAGAGATTTCTTGATTTCTATGAATTTGGATTTATGGAATATTGTTGAAAACGGTTTTCAACTTCCCTCTAAATCGACGAACGAATGGTCGGATTTTGAGAAGAAGTATTTTTGTTTAAACGCAAAGGCTATAAATGCCTTATTTTGTGCTTTGGACAAAAATAAGTTCAATCGGATTTCTACGTGCGAAACGACTTTTGATATTTAGCGAACACTTGAAATCACGCACGAGGAAACTAGTAGAGGTAAAGACTCGAAAGTTAACATTTTATTACATGATTTTGAGATTTTTCGATTATAACCAAGTGAGACTATAGACGACATGTACACCCGTTTCACAGATGTCGTCAATAATCTAAGAGTTCTTAGTAAATCTTTTTCAAATTTTGATCTCGTAAGCAAAATCTTAACATCCCTTCCAAAAAGGTGGGATCCTAAAATAACCGCAATATAAGAGATAAAAAATTTAAATGATTTTTCATTAGAAGAATTAATCGGGTCATTAATTACCTATAAAATGATACTTTTGGAACATTTTGAACCCGATGAGCACTTGAACCACCTTCCAAAGAATAGGAAGGATTTAGAACTTCGGACAAATGAATGCCACTTGAGCGATGACTCAAGTGATGAGGACAATGATGAACTTGAACTTCGAACACTAAATCTTCATAGGTTCATTAAACAAAAATCTAAAATAAACAATGAACTTGAACGGAGGAAGAGGCCAAAAAAGAGGAAGGCAACCAAGGATGAATCAAGAACTTCCAAAGGTGAAACGGCGAATTGGGCTTTGACGGGCTTCGACTATAAGGTAAGTAACTCAACTCTCTTGAATTATTTTGAAATTACTTGAAGGTTTTCATGAGTGCTTAATTTAGATAGTAGGAATAGGAAATAAAAAATTATTTTTTAAAAATTATATCATGTTTTTCTTTTTAGCATCTTTGAAAAATTAAAAATTTGATCATGAAAAGTATATTGCTAAGGTTTCATGCATGTTATTTTTTGAAATGTTGAATGATGTATGCAACATTAGGGATGATAATTATATGATATGTGATAATGCTTAGGATTAATCCATGCATGTGTATCTTGATGATTTTATGTCATGCATGAATTTTTGAAGTAAATGTTGATTTGAAACTCTCATTTTAGATTAATATGTTTTTGGTCTAATCGTTTTTATGACGAATTAAGATGACATTCTCATGACATATTAAGATGACATAGTGCATGTACATCTATGCATGAATTTCTTGATAGTCTTTTGATGATAGATGTGATATCATGATGTGTTTGGTCTTGACGGCTTCATGACGAAACTTATGTTTCAATTTTAAATGATGATACATGTTTTCACAAAAAAGACTTGAATACCCTCACATGAAATCAATTATATGAAATGGAAATGAATTTTCTATCCTATTGAGATTAATAAATTTATTTTACCAATCTTGTGAATCTCATGAAAATAAACATGATGAATATTTTGAAAATAAATGAGTGTATCATGCATTTGGTCTTAATGATTTCTCATGAACATACTTTTTGAAATCATACTTGATGATGAATATCAAGATATTAAAAGGATGTTATCATGGAATCATGCTTGATGATTTGTTTTACGAAATTTACCTTTTCGTCTTAAATGTTGACACTTGTTTTATTAAAGGTAAAGGCATGCTTATAAGAAGCAAATCACATGAATAGAAATTTATAAAATCGAAATGCGATCTTCTATCTTATCGACTTTTCAATAAATCTAAGCTTGTCATATATGAATTTATTGAATGTGACTTTGAGGATGATTTCGGATTTCACAAATGCTTAGATTCATACTTATGACATGAGACACATTTTAAATATGAATCATGTTCAATGCTTTAATCATGTTATATCTCCCTTAATTCATTTTGTTCTCCTAGATTTATTTACCAAAGAGGAGAATCTTCCGAATGACTAAAATGATACAAATGAATCACTTATCGATATATTTTTTTGAAATATATTTTTAGTGTGATGTTGATAATTTGAGATGCCTGTTGGAATTCATGACATGAGATAATTGAATTCTTGACTTACTCTTTATATGGCTTGAAATTATATGTTTAAAATCTTGCTTGTTGAGTTGTTTTATAAAATTTTGCCTTTACGTCTTGAACTTTCATGCTTATCTTGATTTGGCATATAAAGACTAAGGCATACTTAGATGAAAAAGAATCACTTAAAAAATGCTTTTCCCATCTGATCGAGATTAATGATTTCATGATATTTTGTGAATCTCGAAATTGATTTTGATGATTTGATTATGAGTTTCAAGTTAACGATTTGATTTGAATGAGTTTGATCTAAATCATAATCTTGATCTTGCAAAATTGGAATCACAAATAATATCTTTTGGTATTCATGAATTGATACTCACAATATGAAAGTATTGGTATTTATGACTTGAATTTGATTGAAACATTGCATGCTTAAATTAATCATTCTCCTATGTTTCAAAAATTCTTTAAATGCCTTATGTGATGATTAAAAATTAATTTGCTTTATGATGAATCACGAATCATGACTTGAAATATGATATTGATATATTTTAACCATGATCCTTGGTTGTATAATTCTTTTGCTCTATTAAAAAGATTTGTCGAATGAATTATGTCCTTTCTTGATATCATGACATGATTTTGTAATATGGCTTGTATAATGATTAAAATTTTTTAGCCATTGATTTCTCCCTTCTTTTCGATAATGATAAAGGGGGAGTTAGTTTACTAGCTTGCATATTTCAAAGAAAGAAAAATTTGCTAGCTTGATCATTTCATTAAAAGAACTTGCTATCATGAACACTACCAATGAATTGCAAATCGTGCAACCTAAAGAGAAGCAAAGAATTGCTATCTCGAAAGAAGTAAAAAATGCAAAACTTAGAAAACTTGCAATATAATTGCTCTTGCATTGAAAATAAAATTTTGAGACTATTATCATATCATATTTAACAATTGATGTCTTTTATGACATGATTTCTTTGCATTGTTGTCTTGTATGTATCATGTGATGATTGAAATATTGATTGATGCAAATTCATAGTTTATGTAATGACATAGGGGGAGAAAGATTGCTAGCTCAAGGCAAATACTGGCTAGCTTATACTCTTCCCTTCTTTTCGACAAAAACAAAGGGGAGAAAGCTTTTGTTTGTTAGAACATGCAAAGAAAAGCAAAGTGCAATCTTGCACAAGAAAAAGTGTTGATTTGCCATGATTGAACTTAAGAATCTTGCTATGCTTTTGTACTTATATGTTGTGATGAAAATCTAGTTTCATGTTACAAAAACTTGCATATCTTTTAAAATAGCTAGAGCTACTTCTCCTTTTGTTGATGACATAGGTGGAAAAGTATACTGATGACTTTATGCATTGAATTGAACTTTTTTATCTCTAAACACATAAGAGTTGGGACTTGTCCTTTTTGTTAATGACAAAGGGGGAGAAGTAAGTTGATGATATGCATGATTTGATCATAACATGTTGCTTAGATTTTTGAATCCAAGAGTTTCTATCAATATGGCATATTGATAGGGGGAGTTTGTTTAAACTCCAGGAGTTAAAGTTAACTCTGTCATCAAGTGGTTGTCATCATTAAAAAGGGGGAGATAGTTGAATCTCGTATTTTGATGATGAAACCACTTGATATGTGTTTATGATTTTATCTGCATTTTGAGTAACGCAGGATGCTTTGATCAGGATGAGACAATTAAAGCAGGAAAATCATGTTGGGTCGGAGGAACATGTTAGAAGATTGGACGTCGGGCCGGTGGATCGGTCGATGTATCAATAGAAGGCTTCGGGCCGTGGATTCGGGCATTAGGCCAAGAAGAGTGGGTATTGCGCCAAGGATATCAGAGTTGCGGAGTCAACTGGCCGATTGGGCAATAGGCCGCAAGAGAGGATAATGCGCCGAAGAGTTGGACGAAGCATCGTAAGACCAATGACATATCGGACAACTTGATTATTGGTTTGTATTAATTGTCTCGATCAAAATTTGTTTCAAGTATGCAGGATTAACTACGATAGCTTGAAGACATAAAGCAAGTCTACCGGAGTCAAGTTGATGGGTGTTCGAGAGTCCACCGAGAGTCCGAAGATTCGTCGGAAGTGCTGCCGGAACCAACCGAGAAGAAATCAGGGACTTGCCGAAGTTTTCAGAAGTCCGCCGAAGAGATCGTTGGAGGTTCGCGGAGATCACTGAGAAGGTTCGGCTACTTGCCAAAGACTCACTGAACTCGCCACAAGACCGGGAGCCTGCTAGGAGTCAGCCGGAAGAAATCCGAAGGTGTATCGGAAGTCCGCCGGAAGTTCGTTGAAAAGCTCACTAGAAGGAAACTCAACGTTGCCGGTTAAAAACTTGCTTAGGACTATGTTTTTAATTATGTAGTTTACATGTAATTAGGGTTAGGATTAAGGGTTAATCCTATAACCCAGTTAAGGGCCAATTGGGCCCGAGTTCGGACTGGTTTGGGCCAAGTTTGGAGCCCAAATTTGAATCCTCTTGGGGCCTATAAATGCCCCTCAATTCTCAGCAGAGAATACAACCTTTGAGAAGTTAGAGATTGAGATAAAGCCTTAGCAAAGTCTTTAGCAAGTCTTGTTTTCAATAGTTTAAGTGTTCACCTCCCTCATTCTCTTTGAAAATCTGTAAGAGTGTGAACCACTTGTATAAGGTTGTAAGAGGGGTATTTGTCCTTCCCCTTCAAAGTGATTTGCTAGTGGAAGTTGGGAGTCTTATCGAAGAAGGCTTCATATGTGGATCTAGGTCATTTAACCGAACTACTATAAAATTGATGTGTTCTTTGGTTTGCATTTACTTATTGTTATTTACTTTACTGCAAACCTTCATACGTGCTTTACTTCCTCATTACTTTTGCTACACACCGTTATGAACACGCTTTCAAGTTAAGCACTTCCGGGGGACAAGTCACCGGTCAGTATCACATTGACCAGGTGGTGGCACCGCCACCGACAAGCGGTTGCACCGCCAGCCTCGGAAACTCAAGGTTATTCAAAAATTTGGAGCCCAAATTTGAATCCTCTTGGGGCCTATAAATGCCCCTCAATTCTCAGCAGAGAATACAACCTTTGAGAAGTTAGAGATTGAGATAAAGCCTTAGCAAAGTCTTTAGCAAGTCTTGTTTTCAATAGTTTAAGTGTTCACCTCCCTCATTCTCTTTGAAAATCTGTAAGAGTGTGAACCACTTGTATAAGGTTGTAAGAGGGGTATTTGTCCTTCCCCTTCAAAGTGATTTGCTAGTGGAAGTTGGGAGTCTTATCGAAGAAGGCTTCATATGTGGATCTAGGTCATTTAACCGAACTACTATAAAATTGATGTGTTCTTTGGTTTGCATTTACTTATTGTTATTTACTTTACTGCAAACCTTCATACGTGCTTTACTTCCTCATTACTTTTGCTACACACCGTTATGAACACGCTTTCAAGTTAAGCACTTCCGAGTTCAGTTTTTATCGTACGAAAGATTTTCCAAAACCGACATTTTAATCTGCTGCACTAATTCACCCCCCCTCTTAGTGCTGCTCCGATCCTAACAGTTGGGAGTTCGAGAGTTCGTTGGAAGTTCGGATATTCGCCGGAAGTTCTAGAGGAACCAATCGAGAAGTCTCGGAGTTTGCCAAAGAAGCTCGTCGGAACTTGCCAAGAAGATTGTCCTGAAGTTCAAGAGCTTGTCGGGAGTCCGCCGGAGCATCGCCGAGGGTTCGTCGGATGTTCGCCAGAAGTTCGCTAGAAGTTCGCCGGAAGAATAGACATAGGGACTTGTTTAGCTTAGCAAATGTCTTAGGATTTCGTAGTTAGCACGTAATTGGGCTTGGATTTGGGCCAACCCAATTAGGGGCCAGCTAGGTTCATATGAGAACTATATTGGGTGCAATTAGAAGCCCAAATGGTGCCCAAAGAAGTCTCATTGTCATGGCACAATCTTCGAGACTATGTCAAGCGGTGGTACTGTTGAATCTCGGATTTTGATGATGAAGTCAATTGTCATTTGTTATCTAATCCATATGTTGAGATAAGTGTGAAGGATTAACTATGATGAAAGTAAGACATGCAGCAGGAGTTGCGCCGAAGTCAAGACTATGATCACGTTGGGGGTTCGAGAGTTCGACAGAAGTCCGGACGGTCATCGGAGGTTTTGCGGGAACAAATCCGAGAAGTCCAAGAGCTTGCCAAAGAAGCTCATCGGAACTCGCCAAGTGGATCGTCGCAAGTCCAGGAGTTTGCTGGAAGTCCGCCGGAGCATCGCCGAGGGTTCGTCGGATGATCGCCGAAAGTTCGCCGGAAGCTCGACGGAAGAAGCGATTGACGCACCGGAGCAAGTTGCAGTAAATGTCTTGAAAAATATCATAGTTAGCATGATGATTAAGTTAGAAATGGGAGGTGATCCCATTAACTTAATCTTGGAGCAATTGGGCCCTTGACAGACCCAAATTCCCTGGCCGGCGGTGGCACCGCCTGGGTCGGCGGTGGCACCGCCCAGCTGTCGAGCCTCGGAGTGAGGCTGGGCGGTGGCACCGCCCCTGTCAAGCGGTGGCACCGCCTAGGCTCAGTCTCGGAGTGAGACTGGGCGGTAGCACCAGGCGGTGGCACCACTTGGGCTCAATCTCCGAGTGAGACTGGGTGGGCGGTAGCACCACCACTGTCAGGTAGTGGCACCGCCTGGGCTCAGTCTCCGAGTGAGACTGGGCGGTAGCACCGCCCCTGACAGGCGGTGGTACCGCCCGAGCTCTGTCTCCGAGCTCTATCAGGCGGTAGTACCGCCCATTTATGGCGGTAGTACCGCCAGGACCCCGAAAACATGGGATATGACATTTTTGAGCTCCAAATTCAAATCAGTTTGGGGCCTATATAAACCCCACCCTTTCATGCATGAAAGGGCACCGAAACTTAGCATTTATTCTGAGATTTTGAGAGCTTAAAAGTGTTGTAAAAGGCTAGAAGTTCTTCTCCCTCTTTTCTTCAAAGTTTTGATCATTCAAGAGAGGAGTGAAAAATCTGTAAGGGTTGTCTCCTAAGCCCGTCAAAAGGAGTGAAATTGTAAAAGGGTGGTTGACCTTCGCCTATTGAAGGAAGGCCTCTAGTGGACGTCGGTGACCTCATCGGAGGAGGAAGCCAAAAGTGGATGTAGGTCAAGATTGACCGAACCACTCTAAATCTCAGTTTGCATTTACATTTTGTTCTCTATCTTAACTGCAACTACTTCCATAGCTATGCTTTAACTGCACTTTACTTGATCTTAAGTTAAAGCAATTTCCGAATCGACTTTCATACTGAAATCGTTCTTATTATTATACGAACGTCATTTTAAATCGTCGAAAGTTTTCCGCTGCACTAATTCACCCCCCCCCCCTCTTAGTGCTCTTCATCCTAACAATTGGTATTAGAGCGGGGTTAACTCTCAATCGAATTAAAACCCAAGAGAGATGGCTTACGTCGGAAATCAAGAGGGCCACTCTATTACACGTCCACCCATGTTCAATGGGACGGGCTACACCTATTGGAAGACCCGAATGAGGATCTTCCTTATTTCAATGGATTTTGAACTTTGGAATTTTGTCGAAAATGGATTTTCGAAGTCTTCTCTTCCAATGATCGATTGGAATGAATTAGAGAAGAAGACTTTCACCCTTAATGCAAAGGCTATGAATGCCTTATTTTGTGCGCTTGATAAAAATGAGTTCAATCGTGTTTCGGTTTGTGAAACCGCATTTGATATTTGGCATACACTCGAAGTGACTCATGAAGGCACAAGTAGAGTGAAAGAGTCAAAAATCAATCTTTTGATACATTCTTTTGAACTTTTTCGAATGAAACCGAGCGAGACTATTGGCGATATGTACACCCGTTTCACGGATGTCGTCAATGGTCTAAAAGGACTCGGCAAAAGTTTTTCGGATTTTGAGCTCGTAAATAAGATTCTAAGATCCCTTCCTAAGAGTTGGGACCCTAAAGTCACTGCTATTCAAGAGGCTAAAGATCTAAACAATTTCCCTCTTGAAGAATTAATCGGGTCATTAATGACCTACGAAATGACTTGCAAAGCTCATGAAGAGCAAGAAGACATCCTTCCAAAGAACAGGAAGGATATGACACTTAGAACTCAAGAAGACCACTTGAGAGAGAACTCAAGTGATGAAGACTTTGACGATGACTTGGCACTTCTAACAAGAAGATTTAAAAAATTCATTAAACGAAACAAGTTTAAAAATGACACAAAAAATAAATTTGAACCCAAAAAGGACCAAGTTATTTGCTACGAATGCAAGAAACCGGGACACTACAAAAGTGAATGTCCCCAAGTCAAGAAAAGAACACCAAAGAAGAAGGCGCTCAAAGCAACGTGGGATGACTCAAGTGCATTCGAAGAAGAGGAGTCCAACACCGAGCAAGTTGCTCACTATGCCCTAATGGCCATCGGAGAGGAGGTAACCAATTTAATTGATGCAGATTTATCATTTGATAAATTATTAAATGCCTTCCATGACTTATTTGATGAATGCAAAACTATTAGTAGAAAATACAAATTGCTAAAAAAGGAGCATAATAGTCTTACTTGTAATTTCGATAAATTAAAATCTGAATATCATGATAGTTTAGCTCCATGTATAAAATGCCATGATCTAGAAACTCTCCAAAAGGAGAACTTGCTATTTAAGGACACCTTGAAGAAATTCGAGGTTGGTAGCAAGTCTTTGAACATGATCCTTACAAATAAGGGTCACGTTCATAAAAGAAGTGGAATCGGATTTGTGAGAAGTCCTCACCAAAATCCAACCACCTTCATAAAAGGCCCTATCTTACATGTTCGGCACCAAAGCAAATGCAACTTTTGTTGCAAATATGGACATAAAACTTATCAATGTCCATTCAAGAAAACTAGTCTGAACAAACTGATTTGGGTTCCTAAAGGAACCCATAATCAATGCTCAAAGCATATGACCGGAGATCCATCTCAATTCTCTAAGCTCACTAGCATAGACGAAGGCTATGTCACCTTCGGAGATAACAACAAGGGTAAAATCATTGGCAAAGGAACCATTCTATGCAAGCATGATAAACAAGTTAGATCAGTTTTGAGGCACCCAAAAGTAAATGAGTTCCTAAAAATAATCCTTTCTTGTAGAAACATACACCATCACAAGCTAGGATAGGTAACAAATCCAACTTCTTTATTGAAGATGTTTTGTTAGTTGATGGTTTAAAACATAACCTCTTGAGCATTAGTCAATTATGTGATAAAGGATATATTGTCAAATTTGAATCTAATGCTTGCATCATTGAAAAACCATACAAAAACACATCTATGATTGCATTAAAACAAAATAACGTATACACTATTGACATAAATGATCTTTGTAATGAAATGTGTTTCACGATTTTGAATGAGGATGCTTGGCTTTGGCATAGGAGATTAGGTCATGCTAGCATGAAACTAATCACTCAAATATCATCCAAAGAACTTGTAAGAGGAATTCCTCATATCAAGTTCATCAAAGATAATGTGTGTGATGCTTGTCAATTAGGAAAACAAATTAAGGGTAGTTTCAAATCTAAGAATCAAATAAGTACCTCTAGGCCCTTACAATTGATCCATATAGACTTGTTTGGACCTATCTCTACATCAAGTCTAGGTGGTAGCAAATACGCTTTTGTCATTGTAGATGACTATAGTAGATACACATGGACTTATTTCTTAAAACAATAAAAATGAATGCTTTAGATATTTTATCAAGTTTTGCAAACTTGTCCAAAATGAAAAGGGTTCTATGATTTCGTCAATTAGAAGTGATCATGGTGGTGAATTTCAAAACCATGATTTTCAAGAATTTTGTGAATTTAATGGATACAATCATAACTTCTCTACTCCAAGAAATCCTCAACAAAATGGAGTAGTAGAAAGAAAAAATAGAAATTTACAAGAAATGGCAAGAACCATGTTGAATGAACATAGCCTACCCAAATATTTTTGGGCCGAAGCCGTAAACACTACATGCTATATTTTGAATAGAGTTCTAGTAAGACCCTTACTCACCAAAACTCCCTATGAGTTGTGGAACAACAAAAAACCCAATGTTTCATATTTTAAAGTTTTTGGGTGTAAGTGTTTTATCTTGAATGAAAAGGATGCCTTAGGAAAATTTGATGCTAAATCCGATGAAGGAATTTTCCTTGGTTATTCTTCGGTTTCTAAAGCTTTTCGTATCTTCAATAAAAGAACTTTAATTATAGAAGAATCCATTCATGTTGTTTTCAATGAGATTTCCGAAATCAAGAAAAAATCTTTTTGATGATAATGTTAATTTTGATTCTTTGAATTTAAATGAAACCTCTTCTCCAACTAGCAACTTGGATGCATCCACTTCCGAAACATCCTTACCCAAGGATTAGAAATATGTAGATGCTCATCCTAAGGAGCTAATTCTAGGAGACACATCTAAGGGGGTTCAAACACGTTCTTCTCTTAAAGAATTTTGTGCCAACGTCGCTTTTCTCTCCCAAATTGAACCTAAATGTATTGACGAAGCCATGAAAGATGATTCATGGATTATCGCAATGCAAGATGAGTTAAATCAATTTGAGAGAAATGAGGTGTGGAAGCTTGTTCCTAGGCCAAATGACCATTTAGTTATTGGTACTAAATGAGTCTTTAGAAACAAGCAAGATGAAAATGGTATCGTGGTTAGAAATAAGGCTAGATTAGTAGCCAAAGGTTTCAACCAAGAAGAAGGTATCGATTACGAAGAAACCTTCGCTCCTGTGGCTAGATTAGAAGCCATAAGGATGCTCCTTGCCTATGCTAGTAATAATAATTTTAAGTTATTTCAAATGGATGTTAAAAGTGCTTTTCTTAATGGCTTTATTTCCGAAGAAGTTTATGTTGAACAACCTCCCGGATTTGAAAATAATAGCCTCACTAATCATATGTTTAAATTAACTAAAGCTCTCTATGGTTTAAAACAAGGCCCAAGGGCTTGGTATGAGAGACTTAGTTCTTTTCTTATTAAAAATAATTTTACAAAAGGCAAGGTTGATACTACATTGTTTATCAAGAATTTTGAAAATAATTTTTTCATTGTTCAGATTTATGTTGATGATATTATCTTTGGTTCTACAAATGAATCTCTTTGTGAATCCTTTGCTAAAACCATGAGTCTAGAATTTGAAACGAGTTTGATGGGAGAATTAACCTTTTTCTTAGGCTTACAAATTAAGCAACTAAGAAATGGCATTTTTATTAGTCAAACTAAATATGCTTTAGATTTGCTAAAGAGATTTAATATGGAAAGCTCAAAAGCTATTAACACTCCTATGAGCACATCCACTAAGTTAGAAGTTGATGAAAGTGGAGAAAGCTTCGATCAAAAAACTTATAGGGGTATGATAGGAAGTTTACTTTACCTCACTGCAACTAGACCAGATATCATGTTCAGTGTAGGACTTTGTGCTAGGTTTCAATCGAACCCTAAGATATCTCATCTCAAAGCGGTTAAAAGAATACTTAGATATCTTAAAGGTACCACAAATCTAGGATTATGGTATCCGAAAACCGAGAAGTTTGAGTTAATTGCTTATGTTGATGCAGATTTTGCTGGATGTAGATTAGATAGAAAAAGCACATCAGGAACATGTCAATTTTTGGGACATGCTCTTGTTTCCTGGTCATCTAAGAAACAAAACTCGGTTGCACTATCAATAACCGAAGCCAAGTATATTGTAGCTAGTGCATGCTGTGCACAAGTTGTGTGGATGAAAAACACCTTAGAAGATTATAAAGTTTATCTTAAAAATATTCCCATTAAATGTGATAACACAAGTGCTATATGTTTAACAAAGAATCACATTCAACACTCAAGAACAAAATATATTGATATTAGACATCACTTTATACGAGATCATGTCACTAATCATGATATAGTTATAGAGTTCATTGATACTAAACATCAACTAGCTGATATTTTTACAAAGCCTTTGAGTGAAGAACAATTTAATTTCATTAGAAGAGAATTAGGAATGTTAATGTGTCCGAATGCTTGAACTCATTAAATCTATTTTTCAGACTTTCTTGATTCAATAATCAAATCACTTAATTGCTATGATGATTTTACATGATTACATGCCTTAATAATATGTTGGAAATTATGTGTTTTGGATATAAAAATTTCCATGATAATGAGCACGTTTTATCTTCGTGATTATATTGGAAAATCTATAGCAAAACCTTGTCCGAATGCATGAAAGTGTTAAATTTTATTTTTGGATTTTCTTGATACCTTATTCTCTTCCGAACTTAATAAGCATATGTCATATCGAGTTTGATTCATATCATTGATTTTTGACATATGTAATCAATTAGCAAATACATCTTTCATAGGCTTATAATGTGAAAAATATTTTTGAGAAATGGATTTGATAAAATGATTCCTTCTTATAATTTCCTTTTTGAAAAAGGAAGATTTTTTACTTGCAAGGATATTGATTCACATACATATCTTGATCCTTGTGAAAATAAAGCATGATTTAATCATTCCTTGAGATGTTTGTATAATTGGTATCCTATTACTCATTGTTGAAAAATTACCTATCACTCACTTGTGTTTAAAATTTGCTTATATTGTTCTCCTTTTTGTTGATGACAAAGGGGGAGAAATATATGAATTGATGCTATGAGTGCCATATTTGAATTTGAATTATGTTAAAAAAAGCTTGCATCGAAATATATGGTAAATTGATAATAGAAATGCTATGATTGCTAAACACTTTGAAATACTTGCATTATGTTAAGATATCAAGAACTTGCATCGTAATTTTACATGTTGATATCTTACCATATGATGAATTGCTACCATTACTATCATTCACATTTGAAATGTAAAACTTGAAAATGGATGTCAAGCCTTGATATCATTTTCAGAGAGATACATCATGATAGGAATCATGATGGAAGTATTGATAAGGTTAAACAATCTTAACTTATCAATATGTCTCTTGAATTCAAAAGCTTTGAATTCAAGAATGACTTATCTTGAGTATGGCATATAGATAGGGGGAGTTAAAGTTAACTCCATTATCAATTGATTGTCATCATCAAAAAGGGGGAGATTGTTGAATCTCGGATTTTGATGATGAAGTCAATTGTCATTTGTTATCTAATCCATATGTTGAGATAAGTGTGCAGGATTAACTACGATGAAAGTAAGACATGCAGTAGGAGTTGCGCCGAAGTCAAGACTATGATCACGTTGAGGGTTCGAGAGTTCGACGGAAGTCCGGACAGTCATCGGAGGTTCTGCGGGAATAAATCCGAGAAGTCCAGGAGCTTGCCAAAGAAGCTCATCGGAACTCGCCAAGTGGATCGTCGCAAGTCCAGGAGTTTGCCGGAAGTCCGCTGGAGCATTGCCGAGGGTTCGTCGGATGATGGCCGGAAGTTCGCCGGAAGCTCGACGGAAGAAGCGATTGACGCACCGGAGCAAGTTGCAGTAAATGTCTTGAAAAATATCATAGTTAGCATGATGATTAAGTTAAAAATGGGAGGTGATCCCATTAACTTAATCTTGGGGCAATTGGGCCCTTGACAGACCCAAATTGGGCCGAATGGATCAGCCCATTCGGACCCAAATTCCCTGGTCGACGGTGGCACCGCCCAGCTGCCGAGCCTTGGAGTGAGGCTGGGCGGTGGCACCACCCCTGTCAAGCGGTGGCACCGCCTAGGCTCAGTCTCGGAGTGAGACTGGACGGTAGCACCGCCCCTGTCAGGCGGTGGCACCGCTTGGGCTCAGTCTCCGAGTGAGACTGGGCAGTAGCACCGCCCCTGACAGGCGGTGGTACCGCCCGAGCTCGGTCTCCGAGCTTTGTCAGGCGGTAGTACCACCCATTTATGGCGATAGTACCGCTAGGACCCCGAAAACATGGGATATGACATTTTTGAGCTCCAAATTCAAATCAGTTTGGGGCCTATATAAACCCCACCCTTTCATGCATGAAAGGGCACCGAAACTTAGCATTTATTCTGAGATTTTGAGAGCTTAAAAGTGTTGTAAAAGGCTAGAAGTTCTTCTCCCTCTTTTCTTCAAAGTTTTGATCATTCAAGTGAGGAGTGAAAAATCTGTAAGGGTTGTCTCCTAAGCCCGTCAAAAGGAGTGAAACTGTAAAAGGGTGGTTGGCCTTCGCCTATTGAAGGAAGGCCTCTAGTGGACGTCGGTGACCTCATGGAGGAGGAAGCCAAAAGTGGATGTAGGTCAAGATTAACCGAACCACTCTAAATCTCGGTTTGCATTTACATTTTGTTCTCTATCTTAACTGCAACTACTTCCATAGCTTTGCTTTAACTGCACTTTACTTGATCTTAAGTTAAAGCAATTTCCGAATCGACTTTCATACCGAAATCGTTCTTATTATTATACGAATGTTGTTTTAAATCGTTGAAAGTTTTCCGCTGCACTAATTCACCCCCCCCCTCTTAGTGCTCTTGATCCTAACAGGTACCACCAGTCTGGGCGGTTGTATCGCCCCTAGCAAGGTGCCAGGCCGTGGTACGACTAGTCTGAGCGGTGGTACTAGCCAGCATTGGACCCCAGGCAGTGGTACCGCTAGAATTGGGCGGTGGTACTACCTAGGATAGTGTCAGCCAAACTGACATTGGGCGGTGGTACAGCCCGTGCTCGGGAAACCCGGGATGAGATGTTTTTAGGCTCCAAGTTTGAATCAATTTGAAACCTATAAATACCTCTC
The DNA here is from genome assembly GCA_004837865.1 of Musa balbisiana. Lineage (NCBI taxonomy): Eukaryota > Viridiplantae > Streptophyta > Magnoliopsida > Zingiberales > Musaceae > Musa > Musa balbisiana. Next base: position 17,173,322 of record CM017196.1, on the reverse strand, counting down.
TCATCCCTGGGTAAAATATACAAGCATAGAGAGTCTAAAAGCGAAGAAACACTATTGCAATCTCTTTAAAATTTTCCTCCTCCAACTATAAGTTTAGAATTTTGTAAGAGAAGTGTGAGTGCTTGTAAGGGTTGCCTCCTAAGCCCGTCAAAAGGAGAAAAGCTGTAAAAGGGTAGTTGGCCTTCGCCTATTGAAGGAAGGCCTTTAGTGGACGCCGATGACCTCGTCGAAGGAGGAAGCCGAAAATGGATGTATGTTACGTTGACCGAACCACTTAAAATCTGGTTTGTATTTCCTTTGTGCTATTTATCTTAACTACAAACTGCCTTCCTTACTTTACATCAAATACATTTCCGTAAGCTTTTAAAGTTAAGAACTTTACGAAAAGGTTTTCGTCAAAAACGATTTTTATCGAATGAAGTTTTAATAGAGACGTGATTTTACCGCTACACTAATTCACCCCCTCTCTTAGTACGACCCAGATCCTAACACTCCGAGGCTTCTTCTCACTCCCAAATAGGCTCTTCAATTGTCGTCGAATTATATTATATATATATATATTCAACAATTGAAATTTTAATTTATACTAATATATAACTCCAATAGTATTATTGATTAGAATTAGAATGGAAGTGGTATATGATTTTGAGGAATGTATATTGCATTATATATTATATTATGTTATGTTAATATTCATAAGAGTAAATGCTTTTGGATAAATTCTCAAAAAAAAATAGTTTTAAAAATTCTGGTAAAACTTCTTTATTTTCAAAAATTCTTATAGTGACCTTTAAATTTTCAAAATGATAAAAATAACATCTAAGAACTTTTGACTTTTCCCTTCAATAGTTGCATCTACTCTTTCTACATTTTTAATGAATCGACTCATAAGATTGAATCGGTTCAAAATAAATTATATTAAATAATTTACTAATATATCAATTTGTATTATTAAAATCTATAAAAAATATTAAATTAGAAAATTTAAAATATATAATTTTAAAAATAATTTTATTAACTATAAAGAAAAGAATAATGATATAATAATATTATTTTAAAAATTAAAAATAAATTTGAAAGTTCTATATCACCATTATTTTTATTTTTAAATTTTTAAATAGTTTTTATCCAAAAATTTATCTTTATTCCATCTAAGATCAATTTAAATGTTTTCTGAAAGTGCTACCTTATTTTAACTAGGTTAAGACCTACTTAAACTGTTTTTTTATATTTTCTGGTTTAAACAGCGTTAGTAGTTCAAGGCATTGGTTCTTTGAATCAATTTTTTTGGAATAGGTTTTCTACTTATTTATTTATAAGCTCAAATGCCATACTATTCAGATGTTAAAAAACCTAGAAAAATATCAAAAAGTAGTGTAAGTGATAAAGGGGTTGGTTTTTATGAACTAAATTTTCAGGATAGGCTTCCCGCCTATTAGAAGCTAAAATTTTAAATATATTTCACGGATGCATCATATTTTGATAAAAATTAAAAAATAAAGAAATAAAAATTTTCACACTATTTACATATTGAATAACGTAGAAAATTATCAAAAAATCTCTAAAATTAAAAAAATCTCATATATGTCCATTTGGGTGCTATTCAAAAGTGTTTTAAAAATTTTATACCACTTGTATCGGTCATTCTATTTTTTTCAAGTGACCTAAAAACAATGTAAGTGATATAAGGAGTTGGGTTTTTTGGACCAAATTTTTAGGATAGATTTCTCACCTATTAAAAAGATTAAATGTTAAAATGCAAATGCATTATATTTTGATAAAAACAAAATTAGAAAAATTTTAAATTGTTCAAATGCTGAAAAACTCAAAAATATATTAAAAGAATTTTTAAATAAAAAATCTCATATATGTCTATCTGAATGTCATTTGATGGTGTCCTAAAAATTTTGTATGATTCTAACCAGTCCTTGTATCAGTTATATTATTTTTGAAAAAACCTAAAAATAATATAAATGATAAAAGGATTAATTTTTGTAAATCAAATTTTAGGATAGGTTTTCACTAAAATGTCAAAAAATATTCCATAGATGCATCATATTTTAATAAAAATTAAAAAAATAAGAAAGATTTAAAAAAATTCAAACTATTTACATGTTAAATAACCCAAAAAAATCAAAAAATCTCTTAAATAAGAAAATTTCATATATGTCTATATGGTTTCTATTCAAAGGTGTATAGAAATTTTCACATAATTATGAATAGTCTTTGTATCAGTTATATTATTTTTTAAATGACCACAAAAACAATGTAAGTGATAAAGGGGTTGGTTTTTGTAAACTCAATTTTTAGGATAGGTTTCCCACCGGTTAAGAAGCTCAAATATTAAAAATATTCTATGGATGTTTCATATTTTGGTGAAAATAAAAAATATATAAACTAGAAAAATTCTAAACTGTTCACATGCCGAATAACCCAGAAAAATATTATAATTTTTTTAAAAATAGAAAAAGTCTTACATATGTATATTTAAGTACTATTCAAAGATGTCCTAAAATTTTTTACATTATTTTAAGCAATCCTTGTATCAACACTATTTTGGAAATGATGCTAATAAAAATAATGTAAGTGATATAAGGATTTAATTTTTATGAACCAAATTTTAAAATAAGTTTTTTTGACTATTAAGAAGCTTAAATGTTAAAAACACATTCTATGGTTCTGCTTTACGAAGTATGAAAAGAGAATAAAAAGTCTTATGATCCCGAGTTGAAAAATTGTGAAAAAGTACTAAATGTCCTCCTCCTTCTCTTTAAAGTTTTACGCTCATTCTAAGAGATGTGTGAGACTTGTAAAGGTTATCTTATAAACTTGTGAAAAGGAGAAAGAGTTGTAAAGAGTGTAGTTGGTGTTCTCCTATTGAAAAAATATCGTTAGTAAATACTAATGGCCTCAACAAAAGAGGAATCGGTAGTGGATGTAAGTCGCGACGACTAAACCACTATAAATTCGATGTGCATTTCTATTCTACTTTTTATTGCTATTACTTTCTGAATTAATTGCTTAGTTCACTTACTCTTGTTGAATCTCAAATTTTAATATTGAAATCAACTGATAAATTAATGATCTAATCTATGTGTTGAGATAAGTGATGCAAGACTAGCTATATAGAAAAAGACAAAACAATTACGGAAGAATTGGATGTTGGGCTGGAGTCAAAGATCGGATATCGGGTCGGAAGAATCGGAGTATGCACTAAGTGTTCTCCTCCTCTTTCTTTAGATTTGTGATCATTCTAAGAGATGTGTGAGGTTTGTAAAGGTTATCTCCTAAATCCGAAAAAGGAAAAAGTGTTATAAGAAGGTGATTGATCTTCACCTATTGAAAGAAGACTATTAGTGGACGCTGGTGGCCTCAACAAGGAGGAATCAAGTGTGATATCTACTTTGTCATTCCTATTCTGCTTTTTCTTATTAACTTGGCTGCTTACTCCTCTTCACACCTTCTTTATGATTAATGCATTTCCGATATGGGTTTAAATTGAAACAAAATTTTTTATTCGATGTAATATTTTCATTAGCACTAATTCACCCTCCCTCTTAATGCAAACTTGATCTTAATAATTGGTATTAGAGCTAGGCTACTCTCAATTTGGTTTAAAACCCAAGAGAGATGTTTTTGTCAATAATCAAGAGAGTCATTCTATTACATATCCTCCCATATTCAATGAAACATATTACATGTATTAGAAAATTAGTTTGAGGATTTTCTTGATTTCTATAGATTTCGAGATATGGAATATCGTTAAAAATAAATTTCTAAAGTCTTCTCTTCTAATGAATGAATAGAAAGATTTGGAGAATAAGATTTTTTCTTTAAATGCCAAAGCTATGAATGCTTTGTTTTGTACTTTGGATTAAAAAGAATTCAATCGAGTTTCTATTTATGAAATGACTTATAAGATTTGGCACATACTTAAAATCACACACGAAGGTGTCGAATCTCGGATTTTGATGATGATACTAATTGATGTGTTTATGATTTAATCTATATTTTGAATAACGCAGAAAGCTTCAATCAGGGAGAGACAATTAAAGTAGGAAGAATCATGTTGGGTAGGAGTAGAACATGTAAGAAGATTAGACATCGAGCCGGAGGATCGGTTGACGTATCAATAGAAGGCTTCGGGCCATGGGTTTGGGCATTGGGCTAAGAAGAGCAAAAATTGCACCAAAGAAACCGAAGTTGCGGAGGTCAACTAGCCGATTGGGCAATAGGCCGTAAGGGAGGATGATGCGTCGAAGAATTAGATGGAGCATTGATAAACCAATGACATGCCAGATAATATTTGATTCAAGCTTTATAAATATTATCTAGATTGAAGTAGGTTTTAGGCATAATTGGGTTGGAATTGGGCCAACTCAATTAAGAGCCAATTGGGCCCAATTTGGGCTATGTTGGGCCAAGTGAAAGGCCCAAACAGTAACCCAACAAGTGGAACTATAATAGCACAATCTCCAAGACTATGTCAGGTGGTAGTACCACTAGTCTGGGCGATGGTACCGCCTAGACATAGCCTCCGAGATTGTGTCAGGTGGTGGTACCGCCTAGTGGCAATGTGTTAGGTGGTGGTACCGCTAGTACCCCAATGACCTAGGATGAGACTAGTTTTGGCTCTAAGTTTGAATCCATTTGGAGACTATAAATACCCATCTTATCCCTGGTTAACATACATAAGCACAGAGAGCTTAAAAGTGGGAAAACACTATAGCAATCACTTGAGAAATCCCCTCCTCTAGTTCTAAGTTTAGAATTCTATTTAGGGAGGAGTGATTGCTTGTAAAAGGTTGTCTCCTAAACCTGTGAAAAAGAGAAGAGGGGTGTAAAACGGTAGTTGATCTTCGCCCGTTGAAAGAAGATCGATAGTGGAAGCCGGTGGCCTCAAGTGAAGAGGAATTAAGAGTAGATATAAGTCACGACGATCGAACCACTATAAAAATCTGGTTAGCATTTCCTTCATGCATTTTCTTTATATTGCAAACTAAATTCTTATTCTCACTACACTTCTGTATGCATCTTACAATACGTTTTTATCGTACGAAACTAAATTCTTATTTTCACAGCATGCTATGTCATGAATAGGGTTTTAGTAAGATCATTATTTTCCAAAACTTTTTATGAATTATGGAATAATAAAAAACCTAATATTTCATATTTTAAATTTTTTGGTTGTAAATGCTTTATTTTAAACAAAAAAGATGTCTTAAGAAAATTTGATGCAAAATCCGATGAAGACATTTTTCTTGGATATTTTTCTACTTCTAAAGCATTTCATGTATTTAATAAAAGAATTTTAGTTATAGAAGAATCTATTCATATTGTTTTCAATGAGGTTTTCGAATTTAAAAAAAAATAATTTTGATAATGATTTTGATTTTGATACTTTAAATTTGAATGAAACATCTCCTCCCATAAGCAACTTGGATACATCTTCTTCTAAAGAATCATTGCTTAAGAATTGAAAGTATATAGATGCTCATCCTAAGGAGCTAACCATAGGAGATACATCAAAAGATGTTCAAACTCGTTCTTCTATTAAAAATGTTTGTGCGAATGCGGCCTTTTTATCTAAAATTAAACCTAAATGCATTGATAAAGTCATGAAAAATGATTCATGGGTCTTTGCAATACATGAGGAATTAAATCAATTTGAAAGAAATGAGGTGTGGAAGCTTGTTTCTAGACCTAGTGACTATTTGGTAATTAGTACTAAATGGGTCAATAGAAACAAACAAGATGAACTTAGTATCGTGATTAGAAACAATACTAGATTAGTGGCCAAAGGTTTCAACTAAGAAGAAGGTATCGATTATGAAGAAACCTTCACTCCTGTGGCTAGACTTGAAGTTATAAGGATTCTCCTTGCCTATACTAGTTGTAATAATTTAAAGTTATTTTAAATGGATGTTAAAAGTGCTTTTCTTAATGGTTTTATTTCCAAAGAAGTTTATGTTAAACAACCTCTTGGATTTAAGAATGCTACTTTTCTGAACCATGTGTTTAAGTTGACTAAGGCTCTCTATGAATTAAAACAAGCCCCTAGGGCTTGGTATGAGAGGCTTAGTTCTTTCCTTATTCAAAATAATTTTACGAAAGACAAGGTCTATATTACATTATCTATTAAATATTTTGTAAATAATTTTCTCATTATCGAAATTTATGTTGATGATTTATTTTTAGGTTCTTCAAGTGAATCTTTATGTGAATCGTTTGTCAAAAGTATGAGTCAAAAGTTTGAAATGAGCTTAATGGGTAAATTAACTTTTTTTTTAGGATTACAAATTAAACAACTAAGTGATAAAATTTTTATTAGTTAGACTAAGTACGCTTTAGATCTATTGAAACGATTTAATATAGATAATGCTAAAGCTATTAATACACCAATGAGCACTTTTACAAAATTAGATATGGATATTAATAGAGACTATTTTGATCAAAAGACTTATAGGAGTATGATAGGCAGTTTATTATACCTCACAATAACAAGACCTAATATCATGTTTAGTATTGGACTATGTGCTAGATTTCAATCTAATCCCAAGCAATCTCACTTAAAAGCTGTTAAAGGATTTTTATATACCTAAAAGGAACTTCTAATATAGGATTGTGGTATCCAAAATCTAAAAACTTTGAATTATTTGCTATGTCGATGTTGATTTTGCTGGTTGTCAATTAGATAAAAAAGTACATCCGAAACATGTCAACTATTAGGTCATGCACTTGTCTCTTAATGTTCCAAAAAACAAAACTCGGTTACATTATCTATAACCGAAGCTAAGTATATAGCAGTAGGTACATGTTGTGCACAAGTTATATGGATGAAAAACACTTTAGAAGATTATAAAATTTATTTAAAAAATATCCCTATAAAATACGATAACACTAGTGAAATATGTTTAACCAAAAAAATACATTCAACACTCTAGAACTAAACATATTGATATTAGGCATCATTTTATTAGAGATCATGTTAATAATCATAATATATCTTTAGAATTTATTGATACAAAGCATCAATTAGTAGATATTTTTATAAAACCATTGAATAAGGAACAATTTGATTTTATTAGAAGAGAATTAGGCATGTTAAACCTTCCAAATGCATGAATTCCTTTATAAGTTTTTTAAATTTCTTGGTTTTTTCATTACTTGAGTTTTCCTTTTAAATCAAGATTATTTCCTTTCTCATGATTTTTACAATAGAAAAGATTTGATTCATGGGTTTCTTTAATTACTTGATCTTTCTTTCATTCATGTGATGATTGAAATCTATGCATCATTGAATCCTTTCCTTCTCCTTTCTTTCCTTCTTAAATGATAAAAGGAAAAAAGAGAATTATCTTGCACATCTCAAAAGAAAAATGCTAACTTCATATTTCAAGAAGCAAATGTTGCTTTCTTGAACATCTCAAAAGCTTCTAACTTACATGCTCTAAATCTGATGTATCTGATCCAAATATTTATTGAATATTTTTTTTATTGATAATAAAGGGAGAGAAATGATGAATGTTTGGTATTATGAAATGATGAATGGTATCATGATCAAAATATTGATTTAATGTATAAAGTGATAAATACTTAAAATTTTAATGCTTTAGTATCATATATGTTATGCCTACAAGTGATGTTGATTTATTTTTGGTATCATGCATGAAGTGATGATGAAATATAATGTTTTGAAATTGTACATGTTACATTTTTGATAATTTGAAACTATAATGATGCACAACACATGAAATTTTGATTTGATATATTATATTCGATCGTAGTGATCGAAATTGTTTCACTTGAATTCAAAGGTCATGATTCATTTTGAATTCAAGTTTGCTTATCTTAATATGACATATAGATAGGGGGAGTTAAGATTAACTCTGTCATCATCAAAAAGGAAAAAATTATTGAATTTCAAAATTTGATGATGAAATCAATTGATAAATTAATGATCTAATTCATGTGTTGAGATAAATGATGCAGGACTAACTATGTGAAAAAAGATAAAATAATTACAGAAGAATAAGATGTTAGGTCGGAATCAAAGATCGGACATCGGGTTGGAAGAATCGGAGTATACGTCGAGAACGGATATTGTAGGAGTCTAAATGTCGGAGGATTGGGTGATACGCCGAATATTTGAATGATGTGTCGGAAGTTCTCTAGAAGCTCGCTGGAAGTTTCATTGGAAGTTCGGATGAACAATTGACGTACCAAATAACTAGATTGCTTAATTAAAATTGTTTTAGCCTTAATTAATATAGTTAGGTCTTAATTTGAGTTAGGTTTGGGAGAAATCCTACTTAGTTAGGGGCCAACTGGACCTAAATTAGGACTGAATTGGGCCTATTGTTTGGCCCATTCAGTGACCCAAAGCCACGTTAGGTGATGGCACCACTAGGGTCGACAGTGGCACCGCTTGAGACTTAGCCTCTCAGGTGATTTGGGCAGTGGTACCGTCGACAATTAATGTTGTCGAGCAGTGGTACTACCCTGTCAAGCAGTGGTACCACTAGAGCCCAGTCTCCGATGCTCTATTAGGCGATAATACCGCTAGACTAGGCGATAGTACCACATAGTGTCAGAGTGTTAGGTGATGGTGCCATCCAATAATGATGGTGGTATCATCAATACACCAGAAACTCAAGATGAGACACTTTTTTGCTCCATTTTTGAAGCCATTGGGGCCTCTAAATACCCCACTCTTTTTTGCATGAAAGAGTAACAAAATATGAATAAAATTTTGAAGTGTTGAGGTGTGAAAGTATTGTAAAAGTGCTAAGTGTCCTCCTCCTCTTTCTTTATATTTGTGATCATTCTAAGAGAGGTATGAGGTTTGTAAGGGTTGTCTCCTAAACTTGAAAAAAGGAGAAAGTGTTGTAAGAATGTAGTTAGTTTTCACCTATTCAAGAAAGACCATTAGTGGACACTAGTGGCCTCAATAAGGATGAATCGGGAGTGGACGTAGGTTACGATGACCGAACCACTATAAATCCAATGTGATCTCTACTTTGTTATTGTTATTTTGTTTTTCTTCATATTGCTTATTGACTTGGCTGCTTACTCCCCTTCACACCTTCTTTACGATTAACGCATTTCTGATACGACTTTAAATTGAAATGAAATTTTTTATTCGACGTAATATTTGCATTAGCACTAATTTATCCCCCCCCTCTTAGTGCCAACTTGATCCTAACATCTATAAGTCAAGCACACTTTCATTATTAGTTTTCATCAAATAAAATTTTTAAATGGATATTTTTATCGAAAGCACTAATTCAACCCTCCCTCTTAGTGTTGAAATGGTCTTAACAGTTAATATCAGAGCCATGTTTTTTCTTGATTAGTTTAGCACATAAGAGAATGACTTTTACTTGCAATTTAGAGGGTCACTCTATAACTCGTCCTCCTATGTTCAATGAGATGGACAACACGTATTGAAAAATTCATATGAGAATTTTTCTAATTTTTATGGACTTTGATTTATGGAATATTATATAATATGGTTTTCAAAAATCCTTTAGACCAATGAATAAATGGAATAATCTAGAGAAAAAATTATTTTCTTTATATGCGAAAGGTATGAATGCTTTATTTTATACCTTTAGACAAAAATAAATTTAATCATGTTTCTATATGTGAAACTACACATAACATTTGGCATATACTCGAAGTTACATATCAAGGCACAAGTAGAGTTAAAGAGTCTAAAATCAATCTTTTAATATACAGTTTTGAATTATTTCGAATGAAACCAAATGAAACCGTTGGAGACATGTACACCTGTTTTACAGATGTCATCAATGGTTTGAAAGCATTTGGTAAAAGTTTTCGAATCTTGAACTTGTTAATAAAATTTTACAATCTCTTCTTTAAATGCAAAAGCTATGAATGCTTTATTTTATACCTTTAGACAAAAATAAATTTAATCGTGTTTCTATATGTGAAACTGCACAGAACATTTGGCACACACTCGAAGTTACACATGAAGACACAAGTAGAGTTAAAGAGTCTAAAATCAATCTTTTGATACATAGTTTTGAATTATTTCGAATGAAACCAAATGAAATCATTGGAGACATGTACACCTATTTTACGAATGTCATCAATGGTTTAAAAGCACATGGTAAAAATTTTTTGAATCTTGAACTTGTTATTAAAATTTTACAATCTCTTCCTAAAAATTTGGATCCAAAAGTAATTGTTATTCAAGAAGTAAAGAACTTGAACTATTTTTCACTTGAAGAACTCATAGGATCATTAATGACTTTTAAAATAACGTCAAGGCACATAATGAACATGAGAATAACTTCCAAAATACAAGAAGAATATAACACTTAGAACTAAAGAAAACCACTCGAGCAAAAGCTCAAGTGATGATGAGGACTTGACATTTCTAACAAGAAAATTTAAAAAATTCATAAGAAGAAACAAAACAAATATTATAAAATAAGATACAAAGAACAAAAATAAACTCAAAAAGGACACAATCATATACTACGAATATAAAAAGCCGGGATACTTCAAAAGTGAATGTCCTTAACATAAGAAGAAGAAGCTACCAAAGAAGAAGAAAGCACTCAAGACGATTTAGGATGAATCAAGCTCATCCAAAAATGAGGAGCAAACCAATGAATGCGAGGTGGCAAACTATGTATTGATGGCTATCAATGATGAGGTATGCAACTCAACCAAAACTCATTTACCTTACGATGAATTACGTAATGCTTTTCATGATTTGTTTGATGAATGTAAATTAGTTGATAAAAAATATAAATTATTAAAAAAATGATCATACTTCTCTTTCTAATGAATTTGAAAACTTAAAAAATGAGTATGATAAATGTGTGTTAATCCCTTATATTAAGTCTAAAGAATTAAATTTACTTAAGAAAGAAAATATAGTATTACAACAAACTTTAAAAAAATTAAAATTAGTAATAAATCATTAAATATGATTCTTGCCAATAAGGGTTATGTTCGTAGAAAGGACGGAATTGGCTTTCTAAGTAACACTCAACAAAAGCCAACTACTTTTGTTAAATAACTCATTTTATATATTCCTGTGAAAATAAATATAATTTTTGTGATAGATATGGACATTATGCTTATAAATATTTACTTCAAAAATATAGCTCACACAAATTAGTTTGGGTTCCTAAAGAAACTATAAATAACTTAATGTTATTAGTCAAAATAGGTAGATTTTTTATGAGGAACCCAAAGCTAAATGGGTACATAAAGCAAACCCCTATTTTTTATAGATATGTCTACAATCTAAAGCTAGAAGCAAGAATGGTACTTTGATAGTGGATGCTCAAGGCATATGATCAGAGATCTAACACATTTCTGTAAGCTCACTAGCTAAGATGAAGGATATGTCACATTCGGAGACAACAATAACGTAAAAATTATTAGTAAAAGAAATATAGATAACAAATCAAACCTTTTGATTGAAAATGTTTTATTAGTAGATGGTTTAAAACATAACTTGCTAAGCATTAGTCGTGATAAGGGTTATAACATTAAATTTGAATCTAATACTTGTATTATAGAAATACCACACAAAAATAGATCTTTAATTACTTTAAGGACTAATAATATGTATATTATTGATCTTGGTATGTTTTGTGATAAAACTTAGCTTTTCAATTTTAAATGATTATCAATGACTTTAGCACAGAAGATTAGGCCATACAAGTATGAAACTAATTTCACAAATTATAACTAAGGAACTTATAAGAGATATGTTTAAAATTAAATTTGTCAAAGATAAAGTTTGTGATGCATGCGATAAATAAATAAAGAGTAGTTTTAAGTCTAAAAATCAAGTAAATTACCTCTAGACTACTATAATTAATCTATATGGATTTATTTGGACCAATTGATACCACAAGTCTAGGAGGTAATAAATCACTTTTATGATAGTTGATGATTATAGTAGATATACTTGAACATACTTCTTAGCACATAAAAATGATTGCTTTAAATATTTTTTAAATTTTGGTAAATTAGTTCAAAATGAAAAAGTGTTTTATGGTTTCTTCTATTTGTAGTAATCATGATGGTGAATTTAAAAACCATAATTATTAAGATTTTTGTGAGTTAAATGGGTATGACAATAATTTCTCTACTCCAAGAAACCCTCAACAAAATAGAGTTGTTAAGAGAAAAATAGAAGTTTATAAGAAATGACAAGTGTTAGGATCAAGAGAGCACTAGGGGGGGGGGGGGTGAATTAGTGCAGTGGAAAAATTTCGCTATTTAAAAAAAACTTATTTGATTAAAGCCGATTCAACGAGAATGGTTTCAACTCAATCTATTTTAGAAGGAATTTGAACTTGAAACCTTTCATGAAAGTGCAAGAGAAGACTAAGGTGATTTGCAGCAATGTAAGTTGCATAAATGAAAAGCGTCGGTTTCGTAAAGTCTTCGTACGATTAAAGCCAACCTCGGAAGATGTTTACATCAAAGTATATGTAGACATAGTTAAAACACAGTAAGGAGGAGAGACAGTTTGCTATAAAAGAAAGTTGCTCAAAGTAAATGCAAACCAAGTTTTAGAGTGGTTTGGTCAACGTGACTTACATCCACTTTCGACTTCCTCCTCTGACGAGGTCACCGACATCCACTAGAGGCCTTCCTTCAATAGGTGAAGGCCAACCACCTTTTATGGCTTTTCTACTTTTACCGGGCTTAGGAGACAACCCTTACAAGTTTCACTCCTCTCTTGAATGATCTCAACACTTAGGAAGGAGGAGAACTCTAGCACTTTTTCAACACTTTAATACTTCAAAGACTCAAGAATATATTATGATTTCATTGCTCTTTCATGCAGAAAATGATGAAATATTTATAGACCCTAATGGCATTAAAAAATGGAGCCAAGAAGTTTCTCATCCCGGATTTCCGGGGTCCTAGTGGTACCACCGCCTAGCACCTGACACTTGGCTAGTACCATCGCTTGGTAGAGCTCGGAGACCGAGCTCTAGTGGTACCACCACCTGATAGGGGTGGTACCATCGCTGGTAGCAATAACTGCCAGTAGTACCACTCCCTAAAATTCCTGGGAGGGCACTGCTTTTCAAGCGATGCCACCATCGGCCAAGAATTCAGGGGTCGAATGGGTTGCTCCATTCGGCACAATTAAGGCCTATTAAGGGCCCAGTTGGCCCCTAATTAAGTTAGTGGGATTACCTCTAAATCCTAACTTAATCTACACTCTAACTATGATAATTAAGACATAATTACTGCACTTCGTGTTCTGGTGCGTTAATCGCTCTTCCGACGAGCTTCCGACGTACTTCCGGCGAACATCCGACGATGCTCCGGCAGACTCCCGGCAAGCTACTGGACTTTGCGATGATCTTCTTGGTGAGTTCTGATGAGCTTCTATGGCAAGCTCTTGGACTTCTCGGTTGGTTCCCATAGAACTTCCGATGAACGTTCAGACTTTCGACGAACTCTCGAACTCCCAACGTGATCCTGATCTTGACTTCGGCACAACACCTGCTTTATGTCTTATTACCATCATAGTTAATCCTGCACACTTTTCTCAACATACAGATTAGATCAAATAAATTACAATTGACTTCATCATCAAAATTCGAGATTCAACAATCTCCCCCTTTTTGATGATGACAATCAATTGATGACAGAGTTAACCTTAACTCCCCCTATTTATATGCCATATTTGAGAAAAGTTATTCTTAAATTCAAAGCCTTTGAATTCAAGAGACATATTGATAAGTTAAGTTCATTTAAACTTATCAATACATACATCATGATTCCTTTCATGATCTAACATTCTCAAAATGATGTCAAGACATGACATCCATTTTTAAGTCTTGATACTTCAAATATGAAGGATGACAAACATAGCAATTCATTTTATGGCAAGATATCAATTTGTAAAATAGCAAGTTAAGCTCTAGATATTGTAAACATTTCAAGTATAAAATTACATATATTTATCGTCAATAAACCACATTTTGGTATTATTTCTCCCCCTTTGTCATCAACAAAAAGGAGAATGATTCAACAATAAATGCAAGGTAAAAATTCATGTCATATTTCAAATTGTAAAGAAATTCATACAAATCATATTTCAAGTATTCATGACATGATATCATTCAAAAATTTTCACATTAAAAGTTATAAATATATAACGAGATGGTTTCCATCAACTTCTCCCTTTTTATTTTTCATTAAAACTTCACATAAAGGAGGAAAGTAAAAAAAAAACCCATTGAGAACTAACTTTGAATGAAGTTAAAATATGATAAAAGAGTATCATTAAATCATGCTTCATTTTTCACAAGGATCAAGATATTCATATGAAATTAAATCCTCACAAGTGTTTATCTCAAAAAAAAATTCTTCCTTCATCAAGAAAGAATTCATGTGAAAGAATTATCATATCAAATTCATTTCTCAATAAAAATTCACAAGGGATAAATCTGAGAGAGATGCATTTGTCAATGACTTTTATGTATCAAAATTCATTAAGTGATGGAGCACGAATATGAAATAAGCTTGATATGGCATAGACTCATGAAAGCACCATTCAAGAAATCCATTAGTGAAAGATAGTCCGGAGAGAAAATATACATCAAATTCATGCATTTATAAAGCTTTTCATCACAACTTGCATGAGGCAAAATCATTAGTGCTTTGTAGTACTCAAGGATTAAGAATCTAATGTATGATTAAAACTTCTCAATATTCAATAGAAATCTCAATCATGAAAGTGAACATGATATTGCATCATTGTATGATAACATGCTCATCGTCATAGAAACTTTTAGCATCAAAGCACAAAATTTTTAACATCAAAGTAAACATGTTATTGAAGCACACAAATTATCATCATGTAATATTCGCATCATAGAATTATCAGCACAGGATTTAAGAGTGATCAAAGAATCAAGAAAGTTCAAAACCAAAATTTAATAGATTCATGCATTCGGACACATTAACATTCTTAAATCCGCAAATACTCGTCAAATAATACATCAAGTCATAGATACCAATAGTTAAATATATCAAGGACTTGCGATCATCAAAGTAAGTAGTATCACGATCATCAAAGTGAGTAGCATAAAAAGTTTACAACATTAAGGTAAACAACATAGTATTACATCATGACAAGGAGGAATTGTGTCCACTTTTCCTAAGTACATACACATGCTTATTCAGGTGGTGAAAAGTTAAAATGTCTAAACAAGGTATCAAACTGTCAGTGAATCTGCTGCAGCTCAGTTAGGATTTGATCTTGGCATTGTTTAAGTCGATCTTGACGTTACTCAAATCGATCCATATGAGTCCCGATATCGTCAATAGATGAGAGAGGTGGATGCTTTTCTAGAGGTATTGCCTCAAAGGGACTAGGTAGAGAAGATTGATTACCCCTAAAGATTGGTGTTTTCGGTTCTGGTTCGGGTGGCGAGAGATCAGTTCTTCTAGGCAGTCTAACCCATATCCTATTTCCAAACGTATATCTCAACCATCAAAGTAGGTTTTTATTTATGACACTAAATCTATCTAGTTTTATAACTTCTTCGTCAGGTGGGATAGCTATGTCATAAGCATGAATTAATCTAGTGATTAGGCTATCATATGAAAGCATTATTTCCTTTTTTGATATTTCAATCATGTTTTGTTGGATTAGGTAACCAAAACAATTGTTGTGTCTTTTCATAATCCAATACATGGTACCTAATTCTATTTGACTTACCTCATCATGATGATATTGTTTAGGGAGAATGATACTTATCAAAAAATGATGAAGTATTTTAGTGCTAAATGGTAGTAAGTGTTCGCTGCTTTTTGGAACAATAGATAAGTTAGGATTACCAAAAATAGTTCCTAAGGCATCAACATAAGTGGTTCCAACTAGTTCTTTATCCCATTGTTCTCTAAAATAACAATCATTTTCCTTTACCGCAATTCCTATGAGGTTACAAATCAACTCATCTGTAATAGGTATATGATGTCCTAAAAGATAGGTTGATACCCTTTCATTTTCATCTACATGTAGATTGTTGTAAAATAGTCTAACAAGCCTAGGGTAGATGAGTTCACTAATTTGAAGGATTAGGAGAATATCTAGATTAGCAAATCATTGAATGGGTTCTAAATGACTTAATTCCTCTAAATTAACATATTTTTCCTTATGAACATGTATAGATTCTATGGATGTAAATTTTAGGGCATGTTGATTAGAATCGTAAAGTGTGGAATCATAGTTTTCTTCTAATCTCCTCTTCCCTTTGTCCCTAGAGGATCTTCTAGAACCCATAAATACTGCTATTATGAAGATAGATAATGAGCAAGAGTAGATAATTCAAAAGACAAATCAATGCCTTTTAGAGAATACCTTAGTTGAGATTTTCAAGAAGATATAGGATTGATCCTTGATCTTACAGGAAATAGGGATTTTTGGGCAGCTAGAGAGAGAAAATGGTGTTTAAAGGGGGTTTGGAGCTACAAGGGGGAGTGGAAAATGAGTTGGGGTTGGTTCTACCATCGGCCCTAGCTCAGATTTATAAGGGGGCCAGGTTGTGGTCGGTGGCACCACTGGCTGGGCGATGCTACTGCCTAGTTGGGCAATGCCACCGCCTATAAACAGTGAGCACTGCTTACAAGGGTGTCTGGGCTGATGTGGGTGATTTCAACTTGAAGGAAGTTTTTGTTTGTAGAGCACACAATCTTAATTACATAATCATGTAAAAATTCACATCACAAGAGGAGAAGATTCGTACATTCATGATCAATCTTATAAAGTGCATACCATACCCAAATGTCATATAGAACTCATATGTTTTCGATATGTTCAAGACTCATTATGCAAGCATCGTAAGCCTCGTAATATATAATGCAAGTTCATGATTTACAACATACAAAATTTGTATGCAAACCTGGCTTACAAGCCGTAAGTTCATGATCTTGTAGGATATAGTTGGATCCGAAAAAATTGAGGAAGGAATGCATCTGATAAATTTAGAAATTCGGAAGATGTGTGAAGGGGAATTCATGCATAAGAGTTTACAAGTTTCAAAATTTGAGGGATCAAAATTAAGTGTTTATCACACAAGATTGCATCATTAGTTACCCATTTGACCTTGGGTGCCTCAAAAATCGATCTAAATTGCTTATCATGTTGCATTGAGTTATTTACGGTTCCTTTAGGAACTCAAATCAATTTGTGTGGACTACATTTTTTAAATGGACAATGATAAGCTATATGTCCAAGTTTGCAACAAAAGTTGCATTTGTTTTGGGGCGAAATATGCAAGATAGGGCCTTTAACGAAGATGGTTGGATTTTGATAAGAGCTACTCACAAATCCAATTCCGCCTTTACTATGAATGTGACCCTTGTTGGCAAGGATCATGTTCAAGGGCTTACAACCAACCTCAAATTTCTTCAAGGTATCCTTGAGTAGCAAGTTTTCCTTTTGAAGTATTTCTAAATCATGACATTTTGTACATGGAGCTAAACTATCATTATGCTCAATTTTTAATTTATCAAAATTACTAACAAGAGAATCATGCTCCTTTTTTAACAATTTATATTTTTTACTAGTTGTTTTGCAGTCATCAAATAAATCATGAAAAGCATTTAATAATTCATCAAATGATAAATTTGCATCAATTGAACTTGTTACCTTATCTCCAATGGCCATTAGTGCATAGTCATCCCATGTTGCTTTGAGAGCCTTCTTCTTTGGTGTCCTCTTCTTGGCTTGAGGACGTTCACTCTTGTAGTGTCCCGATTTCTTACATTCGTAGCAAATTACTTCATCTTTCTTGGGTTCAAATTTATTTATAGTGTTATTTTTAAATTTATTTCTTTTAATAAATTTTTTGAATTTCCTTGTTAAAAGTGCCAAGTCATCATCAAAGTGCTCATCACTTGAGTTTTCTCTCAAGTGGTCTCCTTGTGTTCTTAGTGCCATGTCCTTCCTATTCTTTAAAAGGGTGTCCTCAAGCTCTTCATGAGCTTTGCATGTCATTTCATAGGTCATTAGTGACCCAGTTAGTTCTTTAAGAGGAAAATTATTTAAATCATTGGCCTCTTGAATGGCCATAACTTTAGGATCCCAACTCTTTGGAAGGGATCTTAAAACTTTATTAATGAGCTCAAAATTTGAAAAACCTTTACCAAGTCCTTTTAGACCATTGACGACATCCGTAAATCGGGTGTACATGTCTCCAATGGTCTCACTCGGTTTCATTCGAAATAATTCATAAGAATGTACTAAAAGGTTGATTTTTGCCTCTTTCACTCTACTAGTGCCTTCATGAGTCACTTTAAGTGTGTGCCAAATATTAAAAGTCATTGCACAAATCGACACTCGATTGAACTCATTTTTATCTAGTGTACAAAATAAGGCATTCATAGCCTTAGCATTTAAAGTGAAAGTCTTCTTCTCCAACTCATTCCAATCGTTCATTGGAAGAGAAGACTTTTGAAAATTGTTTTCGACAATGTTCTAAAGCTCAAAACCCATCAAAATTAAGAAGATCCTCATTATAGTCTTCTAATAGGTGTAATCCATCCCATTGAACATGGGCGGACGAGTAATTGAATGACCCTCTTGGTTGCCGGCAAATGCCATCTCTCTTGGGTTTTAAACCAACCGAGAGTAAACTTTGCTCTGATACCAATTGTTAGGATCAAGAGTGCACTAAGAGGGGGGGGGGGGTGAATTAGTGCAGCAGAAAACTTTCACTATTTAAAAAAAAACTTATTTTGATTAAAGCCGATTCAACGAGAATGGTTTTAACTCAATCCATTTCGGAAGGAATTTGAACTTGAAACCTTTTGTGAAAGTGCAAAAGAAGAATAAGGTGATTTGCATCAATGTAAGTTGCACAAATGAAAAGCATCGGTTTCGTAAAGTCTTCATACGATTAAAGCCGACCTTGGAAGATGTTTACGTCAAATCATATATAGACGTAGTTAAAACACAGTAAGGAGGAGAGGCAGTTTGCTATAAAAGAAAGTTGCTCGAATTAAATGCAAACCGAGTTTTAGAGTGGTTCGATCAATGTGACCTACATCCACTTTCGGCTTCCTCCTCCGATGAGGTCACCGGCGTCCACTAGAGGCCTTCCTTCAATAGGCGAAGGCCAACCACCTTTTACAACTTTTCTCCTTTTGCGGGCTTAGGAGACAATCCTTACAAGTTTCACTCCTCTCTTGAATGATCTCAACACTTAGAAAGGAAGGAGGAGAGCTCTAGTGCTAGTCATAGGTGCACAGCAAGCCAATCACGTGAGTGATGGCACGTGTGACTTGACACGGAATCTTTTTTGCTTATTATATTTTGGCATTTATCACTTTATATATTGTCTATTGCATATATGCATGTATATATTGTGATGTCCTTGGATCTGTGTAATGGGAATCGGATCGTGATGAGATCACGATAATGAGACCGATTCACCTTTAAACACAGATCCTAAATAATCCCGGTCATAGGTTACTCGAGAGAGACATCATGATAACCGGACAGACTGGTGTGCTATATACCCGTCCATATGATGGATGCAGTTGGTCTTATAGCTGCTCATGTGGGGACACTAGGGATACAGTACAGGTGCTCATTGGAGAATGAGTTCACTAATTGATCCGCTTACGGAATACTGGATGGTTGATGATGCCTTATTGTTAGACAGCGATTCTGTAGTCCTAGTGGTGTATCTAGTCCTTAGACTTGAGACACCAAGGATGTCCTGTATGAGTGCTCCACTCTTTGATACCAGACTTATAGGTTTGGCTGTCCCAGATCTAGTACAGCTGGTCATTGGGAGTGGCAGTCGACCTTACGAGGGCTATTGAGTGTCGATAGAGGATCATTCACTCTCGGCGTCCTGAGAGGAATATCCCATGTATTCTTGCTCAGACAAATCCCTGGCCAGGGTCATTCGGGTTGAGAGAGAAAGAGTTCTCCTGGAGAATCCGATTAGAGCGAGACTCGAGTAGAAATCGTATGGGTCTGACACCACCATGCCCGATATATGATCTATGGGATATTAGATGGATGAGAGACTATAGGTACACGGTAATTGTAGGACAGATAGGTCTAATGGATTGGATTCCCCTGTATCGTTTGGGGACTACGGCGTAGTGGCCTAGTACGTCCGTAGTCGATGAGTCGAGTGAATTATTATAGAGATAATAATTCACTAAGCCAGAAGGAGTTCTGACAGCTATGACTCACGGCCAGCTCGATATTGGGCCTAGAGGGTCACACATATATGGTAGGCATTGCGATGAGTAGAGGTTCGGATATGAGATATCCACCAGAGCCCCTATCTTATTGGATATCCAATAAGCCCCTGAATTATTGGATCCCATGGACGAGATCCAATAAGAGCTCATGAGAGATTATTGAATATTGATCCACTAATCTAAAAGGCTTGGATAATTAGATGCAGATCCAATATCCATTAGAGGAGGATCCATTAGGGTTTGATAGGGGGGCCTATATAAATAGGAGGGATTCAAAGCCTCATACGCTAGAGCCTTTGCTTGCCTCTCCTATTCTCCTCCCCCTCTCCACCTCAGAGTAGGCTTGGAGTTTTGAGGAGCATCGTCGCAGCCCTACTGTGTGGATCACCGCTAGAGAGGAGGACGCTTGACCTCCTTCACCCTCTCCTAGAGATCTACAAGGAAACATGGATATACGATCTCCCTAGGTAACATAATTTATCTTATACGCAGTTTGTTTCACGGATTTATGCGCACCGATCTTCGCACGACGATGAACATCCTTTTGAGAAATTGGGGATTTTGTTTTTTCTTGATCTTCCACTGCGCATGTGATGTCGCCCCTCAGATTTCCCAACAGTGGTATTAGAGCCAGATTGTTCGTGCGAATGATTGGTTTTTGAACTGCGTTTGTTGTGTTTAGGAAGAATTTTGACGTCAAAATTGTTGACGCAAAAGAGAGAAAGGGCTACAACTATTGCTGCCCTCGATCTGCGTGCGTGCAACCGCAGGCAGCGCAGTGCCGGCGTATGAGCAGGCGCTGCACCTGCAGCAGCCGACTAGTGGCCTGCATGCAGCAGGCTTATGGCCGGCGGGGCTAGCTGCCCACGGGCGCAGCCTGCGGTGGTGCCGACAAGCAGGGCCGCAGGCACGGCGACCACCTGCGCGCGAGCACTGCGCCTGCACACAAGGACGGGGCCTGCGGGTGCTGGACCCACGGGCGCAGGTGGCGCTAGCCGACGTTGGGCCCGCGCACAAGCCGCCAACAGCGGCGGCAGCAAGCCCCAACGGGCGACGCTGGCCTGCTGGTGCAACTCCGCCCGCGGGCAAAGGCACCGCGTGGCAAAGGCACCTACGGGCGCTGCGGCCCCTGCGGGTGTTGCGGTGGACAGCGCTGCCCATTGGGGCGCCCGCCAGCGGGGGCACCGCCCGCAGGCGAGGGCAGCGTCCCGCCCTGGCGGCAGCAGTAGAAAGGGAGAGAAGGGGTTAGGGTTTATGGACAAAAAGATAGTTTTACCCCTGTGAATTTCCAAAATTCTAGTTTCTATCCTTTGACCAAATTACAAAAATACCCCTTCAAAATTCAAAAAATTCCCTACATGTCCCTGATTTCAGAAAATATTAATTAATTAAAAGGTTTAGTTGATTATTATTTTCATTATTATCTAGTATTCCTACAAGATAATGATTTATACATGTGATGTATGATGTGTGGACGGATGATCATGGACCGTGTGATGTGTGTACTTGTGATTATTATTATTGGGGCCTGCAAGCCTCCATTATATTTCTCGTTTATTGTCGGGCCTACGTGCCTATGATTAAGTTGTAATCACATGAGAAGGCGCAGCGGGAGCATGGATGCGATAGCAGGACCCACGAGACGGACGATTACGATGCATGGATATGCATCGAGATGTCGACGGAACCGATGAGGATGAGATGGACGATCACAGAGCATGAAGATGCATCGTTACACACATAGATCTTGATGTGAGTGATTAGGCCTACTGGCTCGGGCCTGATCACATTAGGTTGTGGTCCATGATCATCTTGTGTGATTGATTATACACATACTAGATATATATATATATATATATATATATATATATATATATATATATATATATATATATATATATATATATATATATATATATATATATATATATATTTGCATACGATGTAGATATATATTAAATATGTATATGTGTGACATGTCATATTAGGAGACCAAATCATAGAAACATCTCTCTCCATAATATTAAGTCGGTAAATGTGAGGCAATTAGATTGACCCACGTGGCCTTCCATCGTTATGGGTAGGAACCGATTCCCGGTATAGGTTGAGTTGGTCGAGTCCCTTGAGGCTCACCTATATCGCGATTCGCTATCTTACTTACGACATAGAGATGTCACCGATGACCTGAGGGCATGGTATACTTGGTCGAGTCCCTCAAGGGTATATCATCAAATTAAACTCATCTTGTAACGAAGGTGTTGACTTAACCGAACATCATGGTTGGTCGAGTCTCTCGAGACCATGGTGATTCGGAGGCCGAACAGGAACAGGAATCACAAGGAGTTGTGATCGGCAAAAGTTGCTTACCTTTTGGGCTTAGTGTGATTGGTCGAGTCCCTCGAGGTTACACAAAGACGCTGATTGGATCCTGATCCCCACTAGAAGTCTGCCGGAGACTTCCATTTCATGTGTTGAGGGTGTCGCGTGACTCGCTAGTAAAATAGTGGGAGCATATTAAGATAGAAGTCCATATCTTGATAGTTTATTTCTTGCAAAATCTACATGTTATTTATTCCTACTGCATCTTTATTTTCAGAAAATGTCGCTTTCAAATCCCTTACGTGGCATACTTGATGTCAACTGCCTTACTGGTCCAAATTATACGGATTGGCTCCGCAACTTAAGAATTGTTCTCATGGCGGAGAAAATTGTATGCGTCCTTGATACAGTGATGCCTACGCCCGAGGAAGGGGCAAGCGAGGATGAGATCGCTCGCTATGTGAAGTACATTGATGACTCCACTCTTGCTCAGTGCTATATGTTGGGCTCTATGACTCTTGAGTTACAGTGACAACATGAAAAGATGGATGCTAGATCCATTCTCCTACATGTCCGTAAATTGTTTGAGGAACAGGGAAGGACTCAGCGATATGAGATATCCAAGAGCCTCCTCCGCACTAGGATGATTGAGGGGACACCGGTTCAGAATCATGTCCTAAAGATGATTGAGTGGATGGAGAAACTCATAAGTCTAGGAATGGTCCTAGAGGATAACTTGTGTGTGGACATTGTGCTTCAGTCCCTACCAGATTCCTTTTCACAGTTCATAATGAATTTTAATATGAACAAGCTTGAGGTGACTCTCCCAGAGCTCCTCAATATGTTGAGGGAGGCAGAGTGTACTATTAGGAAAGAGAAGCTAGTTCTCGGTGAGACCAGAAAGAAAAGGAAAGCAGAAAAGTCCCTTAAGAAGGGAAAGGGCAAGGGCAAACTAGGAAAAGCAAAGGTTGCTAAGAAAGACCCAACAAATGACAAAGACCAGTGCTTCCACTGTGGCAAAGATGGACACTGGAAGAGGAACTGCAAAGAGTACCTTGCAGAAAAGGCGAAATAGAAGCTTGGTGAAGCTTCAGGTACATTCATGATTAGTCTCTATTTGTCAGACTCTTATGATAACACATGGGTATTGGATATTGGTAGTGCTTATCATATATGCAATTCATTACAGGTTCTGGCAAGGCCTAGGAGACTAGAGAGAGGCGAGATGGACCTCAAGATGGGCAATGGAGCAAAAGTTGCTATAATAGCCATTGGCGAGGTCACCCTACATTTGCCTGGTGGAGCTTTTATTGCATTAGATGCATGTTATTTTGTTCCTTCTATTATCAAAAATATTATCTCATTTTATATTTGACAGTTAGTGGATATAAATTAGTTTTTGAGAACAATGATTGTTCAATATTATTAGATGATGAGATCATTACGAAAGAAACGTTGCATAATGGTTTATTTATGTTAGACGCTACTCCACATATCAAGAGTGTAAGTATGTCCAAGAGGAAACGAGATGAGATAAATAGTGCATACCTGTGGCATTATAGGCTAGGTCATATCTATGAGGGAAGGATTCAAAAGTTGCTAAAGGATGGATATCTAGATCCATTCGACGCCACCGAGATGTTGGAACTCATACATAGTGATGTATGTGGACCCATGTCAACTCATACCATTGGTGGTTACTCCTATTTTATTACCTTTACTAATGATTTCTCAAGGTATGGATATATGTACTTAATGAAGTACAAATCCGAGGCCTTTGAGAAATTCAAAGAGTATAAGAATGAGGTAGAGAACCAGACTAGAAAGAGTATCAAAACTCTTCGATCAGATCAAGGAGGTGAGTATTTAAGTACAGAGTTTACTCAGTTCCTCAAGGACTATGGGATATTATCCCAATGGACACCTCCTTATACACCTCAGCTCAATGGTGTGTTTGAAAGGAGAAATCGTATACTGTTAGATATGGTACGATCCATGATGAGTTTCACTGATCTACCCATCTCATTTTGGGGATATGCCCTAGAGACCGCAGCTTACCTTCTGAACAGAGTTCCAACTAAGTCGGCAGTATCTACACCATATGAGATATGGAAAGGGAAGAAGCCCGATCTTAAAATCGTTAAGATTTGGGGCTGCCCTGCCCACGTTAAAAGACACAACCCCGATAAGTTGGAATCGCGGACGGAGCGGTGCAAGTTCATGGGATACCCCAAGGAAACTTGTGAGTATTATTTCTATCATCTCTAGGACCAAAAAGTCTTTGTAACCAAGAGAGCAGTGTTCCTTGAGAAGGAACACATTCTTGGCGGAGATAGTGGGAGCATGATAGAGTTGAGCAAGGTTGGAGAACCAAGCTTAAGCACCACTCTACAGCCTGAGTCTGTTCAGGTACTTAACACACAAGTTCTAACTTTACGTAGGTCCGGTAGAGTATCCCATTCTCCTGAGAGATATGTGAGACATATTAGAGGAGAAGATGTTGAGGATATTGATCCTCAAACCTACAAGGAAGCTATTATGAGTATAGATTCCAGGAAGTGGCAAGAAGCCATGAAGCTATTATGTTTGGTCCCTTGTTGATGCGCCCGAAGGTATTGTACCCATCGGTTGCAAGTGTTTAAGAAAAAGATCGGAGTAGATAGAAAGGTAGAGACCTATAAAGCAAGGCTAGTGGCTAAGGGGTATCGTCAAAGGCAAGGTGTTGACTATGACGAAACCTTCTCACCCGTAGCAATGCTAAAATCCATCCGAATTCTATTGGCTATTGCAGCACACTATGATTATGAGATTTGGCAGATGGATGTGAAAACTGTATTCCTCAATGGGAACCTCGATGAGGAGGTATATATGATACAACCTGAGAGATTTATGTCCAAGGATTACCCATATAAGGTGTGCAGGTTGCTTAGATTCATTTATGGACTAAAGCAAGCTTCTCGAAGTTGGAACATAAGATTTGATGAGGCAATCAGATCTTATGACTTCGTTAAGAACGAAGATGAGCCTTGTGTGTACAGGAAGGTAAGTGGGAGCGCTATCACCTTTTTGGTGTTATATGTGGATGACATCCTGATCATTGGGAATGACGTAGGAATGCTATCCACAGTGAAGGCTTGGTTATCTAGATACTTCTCTATGAAGGACTTAGGGAAGCATCCTATATCTTGGGGATTCGGATCTATAGAGATAGATCCAAGAGGATGCTTGGCTTGTCCCAATCCATGTACATAGAAACCATTGTCAAAAGGTTTGGCATGGAAAATTCGAAGAGAGGTCACATACCGATGAGACATGAGATATCGCTTTCTAGGAGTATGTCCCCAAAGACTCCAGAAGAAAGGGCGAACATGGATATGATATCTTATGCATCGGCGATAGGGTCTATCATATATATCATACTATGTACTAGGCCTGATATAACGCATGCTTTGAGTGTCACGAGCAGGTATCAGGCGGATCCAGGCTTGGAGCACTGGAAAGCAGTAAAGTGTATCCTTAATTACTTGAGAAGGACTAAGGATCTTTTACTAGTATATGGAGGTAGTAGCCTCAAGGTCGAAGGCTACACAGACTCAAGTTTTCAGTCTGATGTTGATGATAGCAAGTTGAATTCGGGGTATGTGTACACCTTGAATGGAGGAGCAGTATGCTAGAAGAGTTCTAAGCAAGATACTACTACTGACTCAACCACAGAGGCGGAATACATTGCTGTAGTAGATGCAGCAAAAGAGAGAGTCTGGATGAAGAAGTTCATCACAGATTTGGGAGTTGTGCCGGATAGCGAGGAGCCAATTTCCTTATATTGCGACAACAATAGGGCGATTACTCAAATAAGGGAACCCGGGTCTCATCAGAAGTTTTCTGAGGAGGTTCTAGCTTATTAGAGTAATCATGACCCGAGAAGATGCAGTAGTGGAAAGAGTTCCATCCGAAGACAACTTTGCAGATCTACTAGCAAAGCCGTTGTCTCATATTGTCTTTGAGCGTCACAGGGGTCTGATGGGGATCAGACACATAGGTGATTGACTTTAGGTCAAGTGGGAGATTGCTAGTCATAAGTGCCCAGCAAGCCAATCACGTGAGTGATGGCATGTGTGACTTGATACGGAATCTTTTTTACTTATTATATTTTGGCATTTATCACTTTATATGTTTTCTATTACATATATGCATGTATATATTGTGATGTCCTTGGATCTGTGCAATGAGAATCAGATCGTGATGAGATCACGATAATGAGACCGATTCACCTTTAAACATAGATCCTAAATAATCACGATCATAGGTTACTCGAGAGGGACATCGTGATAACCGGACAGACTGGTGTGCTGTATACCCATCCATATGATGGATGCAATTGGTCTCATAGCTGCTCGTGTGGGGACACTAGGGATACAGTACAGGTGCTTATTGGAGAACGAGTTCACTGATTGATCCGCTTATGGAATACTGGATGGTTGATGATGCTTTATTGTCAGACAGCGATTCTGTAGTCCTAGTGGTGTATCTGGTCCTTAGACTTGAGACACCAAGGATATCCTATATGAGTGCTCCACTCTTTGATACCAGACTTATAGGTTTGGTTGTCCCAGATCTAGTACAACTGGCCATTAGGAGTGGCAGTCGACCTTACAAGGGCTATTGAGTGTCGATAGAGGATCATTCACTCTCGGCGTCATGTGAGGAATATCCCATGTGTTCTTGCTCAGACAAATCCCTGGCCAGGGTCATTCGGGTTGAGAGAGAAAGAGTTCTCTTGGAGAATCTGATTAAAGCGAGACTCGAGTAGAAATCGTATGGGTCTGATAGCACTATGCCTGATATACGGTATCTAGGATATTAGATGGATGAGAGACTATAGGTACACGGTAATTGTAGGACAGACAGGTCCAATGGATTGGATTCCCCTGTATCGTTTGGGGACTACGGCGTAGTGGCCTAGTACGTCCATAGTCGATGAGTCGAGTGAATTATTATAAAGATAATAATTCACTGAGCCAGAAGGAGTTCTGACAGCTATGACTCACGGCTAGCTCGATATTAGGCCTAGAGGGTCACACACATATAGTAGGCGTTGCGATGAGTAAAGGTTCGGATATGAGATATCTGTTGGAGCCCCTATCTTATTGGATATCCAATAAGCTCCTGAATTATTGGATCCCATGGACGAGATCCAATAAGAGCTCATGAGAGATTATTGAATATTGATCCACTAATCTAAAAGGCTTGGATAATTGGATGCAGATCCAATATCCATTAGGGGAGGATCCATTAGGGCTTGACAAGGGGCCTCTATAAATAGGAGGGATTTAGAGCCTCATAGGCTAGAGCCTTTGCTTGCCTCTCCTATTCTCCTCCCCCTCTCCACCTCAAAGCAGGCCTGGAGTTTTGAGGAGCGTCATCACAACCCTACTGTGTGGATCACCGCTAGAGAGGAGGACGCTTGACCTCCTTCACCCTCTCCCAGAGATCTGCAAGGAAATAGGGATATATGATCTCCCTAGGTAACATAATTTATCTTATAAGCAATTTGTTTCATGGATTTATGCGCATCAATCTTCGCACGACGATGAACATCCTTTTGGGAAATTGGGGATTTTGTTTTTTCTTGATCTTCCGCTGCGCATGTGATGTTGCCCCCTAGATTTCCCAACATCTAGCACTTTTTCAACTCTTTAATACTTCAAAGACTCAAGAATATATCAAGATTTCATTGCCCTTTCATGCAAAAAAGGGTGGGGTTTTTATACACCCCAATGGCATTAAAAAATGGAGCCAAGAATTGTCTCATCTCGGATTTCTGGGGTCCTAGCGGTACCACCGCCATTACTAGGCGGTACCACCGCCTAGCACCTGACACTGGGCGGTACCACTGCTGGAAGCAATAATTGTCAATGGTACCACCACCCTGAATTCCTGGGAGGGCACTACTTTTCAAGTGGTGCCATCGCCGACCACGAATTCAGGGGCCGAATAGGCTGCTTCATTCAGCCCAATTAAGGCTTGTTAAGGGCCCATGTGGCCCCTAATTAAGTTAGTGAGATTGCCTCCTAATCCTAACTTAATCTACACTCTAACTATGATAATTAAGACATAATTACTGCACTTCATGTTCCAGTGTGTCAATCGCTCTTTCGACGAGCTTCTAGCGTACTTCCGACGAACATCTGACGAACTCTCGGTGATGCTCTAGCGGACTCCTGGCAAGCTACTGGACTTTGCGACGATCTTCTTGGTGAGTTCCAATGAGCTTCTATAGCAAGCTCCTAGACTTCTCGGTTAGTTCCCGTAGAACTTCAAACGAACGTCCGGACTTCCGACGAACTCTCAAACTCCCAACGTGATCTTGATTTGGACTTCGGCACAACACCTACTTTATGTCTTACTACCATCGTAGTTAATCCTGCACACTTTTCTCAACATAAAGATTAGATCAAACAAATTACAATTGACTTCATCTTCAAAATATGAGATTCAACAATAAGAACCATGTTTAATGAATATAGTCTACTCAAATATTTTTGAGCCGAACCCATTAACACAGCATGATATATTATGAACAGGGCTCTTGTAAAACCATTACTTTCTAAAACTTGTTATAAATTGTGGAATAAGAAAAAACATAACATTTCATATTTTAAAGTTTTTGGTTATAAATATTTTATTTTAAATGAAAAGAATGTCTTAGGAAAATTTGATGCGAAATATGATGAAAGCATTTTTCTTGGATATTCCTCTATTTTGAAAACTTTTTGTGTCTTTAATAAAAGAACTTTGGTTATAGAAGAATCTATTCATGTTATTTTTAATGAGATTTTCGAGTTAAAAAAATAATTTTGATGATGATCTTGATTTTGATACTTTAAATTTGAATAAAAATTCACCTCTTCCAAGTAACTTGGATGCATATACTTCTAAAGATTCTTTAACCAAGGAATGAAAGTATATAGATGCTCATCCTAAGGAGCTAATCATTAGAGATACATCAAAAGGTGTTCAGACTCATTCTTTTTTAAAAAAAATTTATGCTAATGCTACTTTTTTATCTCAAATTGAATCTAAATGCATTGACAATACTCTAAAAGATGATTCATGGGTTTTTGCAATATATGAGGAATTAAATAAATTTGAGAGAAATGAGGTATGAAAACTTATTCCTAACCCTAGTGATAATATTATAATTGGCACTAAATATGTCTTTAGAAACAAGCAAGATGAACTTAGTATCGTAGTTCAAAATAAGGATAGATTAGTGGCCAAAGGTTTCAACCAAGAAAAAAGTATCAATTATAAAGAAACATTCGCTCCTATGGTAAGACTAGAAGCTATAAGGATACTCTTTACCTATACTTATTGTAATAATTTTAAGTTATTTCAAATGGATATTAAAAGTACTTTTCTTAGTAACTTTATTTCTAAAGAAGTTATGTTGAACAACCACTCGGATTTAATAATGTTCTTTTTTTGAATCCTGTTTTTAAGTTATGTAAGGCTCTTTTTGGATTAAAACAAGCCCCAAGAGCTTGGTATAAGAGACTTAGTTCATTTCTTGTTAAGAATAATTTTTTGAAAGGTAAGGTTGATACCACATTGTTTATTAAATATTTTAAAAATAATTTTTTATTATTTAAATTTATGTTCATGATATCATTTTTGGTTTTCAAATGAGTCTTTATGTAAATCTTTTGCCAAAAGTATAAGCCAAGAATTCAAAATAAGTTTAATGGATAAATTAATTTTTTTCTTAGGATTACAAATCAAACAACTTAGTGATAGAACATTTGTTAGTCAAACTAAGTATGCTTTAGATCTATTAAAATGATTTAATATGGATAGTGATAAGGCTATTAACACACTAATGAGCACTTCTACAAAATTAGATATGGACATTAATGGATAATGTTTTGATCAAAAAACTTATAAGGGTATGATAAGCAGTTTACTATATCTCATAGCAACTAGACCTGATATTATGTTTAGTGCTGGACTTTATGCAAGATTTCAATCTAATCTTAAGTAATCTCACTTAAAAGCTATTAAAACAATTTTTAGATACCTAAAAGTAACTTATAATCTAAGATTATGGTATCTAAAATCTAAAAATTTTGAATTAATTACTTATGCCAATGTCGATTTTGCTAGATATAGAATACATAGAAAAAGTATATCTGAAACATGTCAATTCTTAGGTCATTCACTTATTTCTTGGTCTTCCAAGAAATAAAATTCTACTACATTATGTACAATAAAGGCTGAATATGTAGCAATAAGTGCATGTTGTACACAAGTTATTTGGATAAAAAAAACTTTAGGAGACTATGGACTTTACTCGAAAAATATTCCTATAAAATGCGATAACACTAGTGCAATATGTTTAACAAAAAATCTCATTCAACACTCTAGAACTAAACATATTAATATTAGACATCATTTTATTAGAGATCATATTAATAATCATAATATATCTTTAGTTTTTATTGATATAAAACATCAATTAGTAAATATTTTTACTAAACTATTGAATGATGAATAATTCAATTTTATTAGAAGGGAATTAGGCATGTTAAATCTTCCAAATGCATGAATTTATATATATATATATTTTGGATCATTATCTTGATTTTTTAATTTTTATGACTTGAGATTTTTTTTGAATCAAGATTATTTCCTATGATTCTCTCTTTTCACTATTTACAAAAGAAGACTTAGATAAAATGATTCATGATATTTTGGATTTATGACTTAATCTTTTATTCGTTTATGTGATGATTGATAATTAAAAGTGCTAGCTTGCATATCTCAAGAGAAAGAGAAGTGTTATCTTGCATATCTTAAGAGAACCAAGATTGTTAGCTTGCCGATCTTAAGAAGTAAAAAGTGCTAGCTTGTACATCTCAAAAAGCAAAGCTTGCAAACTTGCATATATAAAAAAACTTGCTAGAGAAGTAAAACTTACTAACCTTGCACGTTTTAAAAACTTGATAGTTATATTTTTCTCATTTTTGTTGATGACAAAGGGGGAGAAGTAATGATGTAATGATATTTTGAAAATGTTAAAAGTTATGGCATCATGCTTGATGATTTTATATTATGCATAATGATGGTTTGAAAATGTTAATATTTTAGTATCATGCTTGATGATTTTATATTATGTATGATGATGGTTTGAAAATGTTAATTTTTTGGTATCATGCATGTTATGCCCAAAGTGATGATAATTTAAAATTTTATGTTTTGAAATTATGCATGTTGATTTGAAATTATATAAATAATGATGACACATGCAATACCTTAACTTATGATGATGATACATTCCATGATATGCAAGTAATAATTATTTTTGATATTATGATGATATATATAAAGTATGCAATACTATTTTAACTATGCATATAAAATATGAAATGATGATCTTTGTAAAAAAATTAAAATTAAAATTATTTCAACTTAAATTCTAAAGTTATCATTTTCTGAATTCAAAGTTTCTTTCAATATGACATATAGATAAGGGGAGTTTAGTTAAACTCTATCATCAATTGGTTATCGTCATAAAAAAGGGGGAGATTGTTAAATCACAAATATTAATGATAAAATTAATTGATGAGTTTATGATCTAATATGTGATTTGAGAAAAGTGATGTAGGATTACCTTCGATCATGAAAATGTAAAATAATTAAAGCAGAAAATTTTGACTTTGGGCTAGAGTTAGAGATCCAGCACCGACTTAGAAGAATTGGATGTTGTGCCTGTTAGGAAAAGATCGACACTAAGAGGGGGGAGGGGGTGAATTAGTATAACGGTAAAATACATCGGTTCTGAAAATATTTTTGTATGATAAAAATCAAACTCGGAAATGCTTAACTTGAAAGCGTGTTCGTAAACGTATTGAAGGCAGTAAGCAAGTAAAATGGTTTGCAATAAAGTAAATTGCTCAAGACAAAATGCAAACCAGATTTTAGAGTGGTTCGGTTATCGTGACCTACATCCACTTCGCCGATTACTCTTCTATCAAGGCCATTGGCATCCACTATCAGTCTCCCTTCAATAGGCGAAGGCCAACCACCTTTTACACCCCTCTTCTCCTTTTCACAAGTTTAGGAGACATCTCTTACGAGCACTCACTCCTCACTTAAACAGAATTCTAATCTTTAGAGTAGAGGAGGGGATCTCTCAAGTGATTACAACAGCGTTTTTCCACTTTTAATCTCTTTGGGCTTGTGTGTCTTAACCAAAGATGAGAGGGGTATTTATAGGCTTCAAGTGGATTCAAACTTGGAGCCTAAAAACATCTCATCCCGGGTCTCCTGGGTACGTGCAGTACCACCGCCTATGCTGGGCGGTACCATTGCCCAGACTGGCGGTACCACCGCTTGGGAGGCTATGCTGGGCGGTACCACCGCCTACAGCCTCTTAGAGGCTGTGTCTGGGTGATACCATCGCCTGACACAATCTCGGAGGCTATGCCACGACGGTAATCTCGGAGACTGTGCCATGACGATGCCACCTATTGGGTCATTGTTTGGGCCTTTCATTGGGCCTAATATAATTCTTACATAGGCCCAACTGGCCCTTAATTGGGTTGGCCCAAATCTAATTTCAATTATGTGCTAACTACGAAATCTAAGACATTTTCTAAGCTAAACAAGTCTATAAGTCTAGTTTCTTCCAGCGAGCTTCCGGCGAACTTCCGACGATCTCTCGGCAATGTTCCAGCAAACTCCTAGCAAGCTCCTGGACTTTACGACGATCTTCTTAGTGAGTTTTGATGAGCTTCTTTGGCAAGCTCCAAGACTTCTCGATTGGTTTTGGCAGAACTTCTGACGAACGTCCAAACTTCGGACGAACTCTTGAACCCCCAATGAAATCGCGTTCTTAATTCTGGGACTTCATTTTGCTTTATACCTTGCTATCATAGTTAATTCTACACATGTAAAAATACACTTCGATCTAGACAATTAATACTAAGCATGAATTGTTAGGAACGGAGTCGGCACTAAGAGGGGGGGGGGGGGGGGTGAATTAGTGCAACAGTAAAATACGTCGGTTCTGAAAATTCTTTCGTTCGGTGAAAACCGATCTCGAAAAGATAGCTTGAAAGCATACAAAAAAGTATAGTGGATGTAAAGCAAGTAAGGAGGTTTGCAGTTAAAGTAAATCATGATAAAAAATCCAAGCAACATGTTATGATCAAATTATGCATGACATCAACATACTTCTCCCCCTTTGTCATCAACAAAAAGGAGAAGTTCCAACTATCAAGGGTTTGAGATATAAATTCAAATCATTGAATGAAAAACATAATATCAAGTTTTATCATCATGCAATTTGTAAGCTAGAAAATTTAGCAAGTGTTACATCATACTTAGAACACTCAAGCTATCAAGTTGTAGATATGCAAGGTAGTAAGATAGCATATTCTACTTCATACAAGCTTGCAAATTTAAAGATGTGCAAGTTGGCATATTTGCTTCTTCTTGAGATTTCAAGCTAGCAATTCTTGATAATGTTTAAGATAGCAATTTCTTCTCTTTTGAGAAGTGCAATTATTTTTGCTTCCTTTGCAAAAACACAAGCTAACATAATGTTACATTATTTTACAACATGGAAGGTAACAATTTGAGATGTTCAAGAAGCAAGTTCTTTCTTCTCTTTTGAGAAGTGCAATTTTTGCTTTCTTCTTGAATTGTGCAAGCTAGCAAATTTGCTTTCTAACAAGTTTTGCTCCCCCTTTGTCATTGTCAAAAAGAAGGGAAGACCTTTTACATCAATTTTCAAATTATGATAAAGGTAAATAACAAAGATGAAAAGTCAAGTCATGAATATCAAAACAATTTTTCATCATGAATATTTTATCATTGCATGCATCATTATCATAAGTGTTTCATGCATTCATAACATCACATGAAGATTATCAAAAAGAAAATAATTGGGTGATGAGATAAACATTTCATGAATACAAGGAATTGCATCATATCATTTCAAACCATGATGGTATTAATTTGTCAAATTATATCCTACCATGCATGATCAAAACTTCTCCCTGTTTTATCATTGTAAACAAGAAAGAAAAAGGGAAAAATATAAAAATGTAAAATATTTCAATCATTTCAAGGCATACAAGCCATAAATACAAAGACATTATGTCATGAAGGATAAAATCACTTGAATACCAAAAGACATTATTCATATAGTAAATCTCTTCTTTAAATAAAATACCAAGAAAAATCATAGGAGTACAAAGAAGAGATCTTGTTTTAAAAGAAAATCAAATAATAAATCCAAGAACTCACAAGAAGAATCATGATTCATTAGAAAATCTCCTCTTAAGAAAATACTAAGTTGAATCGTAGGAGAACGATTAATAAAAAATGTTGATTCATAACAAATCTTTCAAGTTATAATCAATTCATGAATACTGAAAGAACATTCATGATTCATTTGGATAATTTTTCTCTTTTATAAATGACAAAAAGAAGCATAGGAGATAAAATATTTTGATTCATAAATCTCAAGAATATGTGAAAGATTTGGATAAAGGGTCATTCAAATTTAATTCATCAAAATCATTTTAAGAGATTCATAAAGGTGATATAAATAAATTCATTTATCTCCTCTTTGAAAAAATCGAGAAAGTAGGAAAAATAAATTTTTCTAGGAGAAACCTTTTCTATTTTTAGTTGTTTCAATTTATGTGATTTATTTCATTTATGCCAAATAAAAATATGCATCAACGTTTAGGATCGAAAAATGAATTTCGTCATAAAAACCATTAAGACCAATAAATCACAAAAATTATCATGTATAACTTTAAAATCTCATGTATAAAATCATCAATCATGGTGTCAAAACATTTAATATTTTCATTACATCATTATGCATTACATCAAATCAAACATAATTTCATTTAATTAAAATCAAGAAATAATATGGAAATCAACATGATATACATTATTACTTCTTAACCACATATAGCATGATTTCATAAGGTATTTTTAATCAAAATCAATTTTTTATTAAACATGCAATATTTATTATAATTTTTAAAGTTACTAGCATGATCATAATTTTTTCATTTTTATTTTTAAACATGCAATTTTCAAGAAAAATAATTATTCTAAACTAAATTAAAATTAACTCATGAAAAGCATCATGTGTCAGGATCGAAGCGGTAATAAGAGGGGGGGGGGGGTGAATTAGTGCAGCGGATTAAAACTTGTAAGTTTAATAATGAATTCATAAATACGAGGAGATTTCGTTTCGATAGTAACTTGAGTAGATGAAAACCGAAAGCTAGCAGTAGTGTAAATGACAATTTCAGGAAGGTAAGAACTCACACATTCAAGGAACACACCAATTTAAAGTGGTTCGGTCAAAATGACCTACATCCACTTGCGAAGCCTTCTTCGATGAGGCTCCCAACTTTCACTAGCAAATCATTTTGAAAGGGAAGGACAAATACCCCTCTTACAACATTTTACAAGTGGTTCACACTCTTACAAATTTTCAACGAGAAAGAAGGAGGTGAACACTCAAGCAATTGAAAATAAGACTTGCTAAAGACTTTGCTAAGGCTTTTATCTCAATCTATTGCTTCTCAAAAGTTGTATTCTCTGCTGAGAATTGAGGGGTATTTATAGGCCCCAAGAGGATTCAAATTTGGGCTCCAAATTTTGAATTCTCTTGGGTTTCCGAGGCTGGCGGTGCCACCGCCTGTCAATGTCATACTGACCAGTGACTAGCGGTGCCACTGCTTGTCGGTGGCGGTGCTACCACCTGTCAATTTCCATATTGATAGTGTTCTGGCGGTGCCACCGCCGGAACTCTCGGGTTTTGGGCAGTGCCACCGCCCGAACTCTCGGGTGCTAGGCGGTGCCACCGCCTAGTCCGACGGTACCACTACCTGATACTTCAGGCTCTGGGCGGTGCCACCACCTAGTCTGGCGGTGCCACCGCCTGAACTATTTCAGCTCACTGGTTGGGCTCCAAACTTGGCCCAACCCAGTCCTAACTCGGGCCCAATTGGCCCCTAACCGGGTTGTAGGATTAACTCTTAATCCTAACCCTAATTACATGCAAACTACACAATTAAAAACATAGTCCTAAGCAAGTTTTTAACCGACATCGTCGAGTTTCCTTCCGGCGATCTTCCGGTGGACTTCCGATACATCCTCGGATTTCTTTTGGCGGACTCCCAACAGGCTCCTGATTTTGTGACGAGTTCAACGAGTAGCCAAGCCTTCTCGGTGATCTCCGCGAACATCCAACGATCTCTTCGGCGGACTTCCGAAAACTCCGACAAGTCCCCGATTTCTTCTCGGTTGGCTCCGGCAGCATCTCCGACGAATCTTCGGACTCTCAAATACCTATCAAACTTAACTTCAATATCCTTGCTTTATGTTTTTAGGCTATCGTAGTTAATCCTGCACACTTAACTCAATAATATGGATTAGATCAATTAACCCATCAATTGATTTCATCATCAAAATTCGAGATTCAACAATCTCTCCCTTTTTGATGATGACAATCAATTAATGACGGAGTTAAATATAACTCCCCCTATCTATATGCCATATTATGAAAAAACTAAAAACACTTGAATTCAATCTTTTGAATTCAAGCCTAAACCGATAAGTTCTATCCGTTGAAGTTATCATTATTCTCTTTAAGCATGAGCAAATATGAAATTTCATATTTCTCATCATTTCAAGCTATGAAAATCATTTTCAAGTCAAATGATCACTTCAACAAGAGATAAGAATTTTCAACATGAATTGCATGATATAAGTATAAGACATGATTTCATATGATCAATCAATCTTGCGATATTCTCAAAGAATTTTACGATACATATAAGACATTTGCATTACACAAGCGTTTGCAATTTATATAAGTCATGCTATTGATGCGTATTAGACATTTTCATTTTTGCAATTTATATAAGTCAAGTCATCACAAGTCATTTTTTCATCTTTTGCTCATTCTTCTCCCCCTTTGTCATCAACAAAAAGGAGATGGGAATTTAAGCGGAGAATTTGTGATCATAAAATCATTAGAAAAGAAATCCAACCTTAAGATCAATCATATAAAATTCAACATCCATCCAAAATTCATCTCATAAAACAAATCAGCATTCATCTAGAATTCAAAAAAAAAATTCAGCTTTCATTCAAAATTCATCTGATTAAGAAGCATGGTTGTCATACAAAACTTTAACTTGGCATTAAGAGTAATCGTACAAGAATCGTATAAAAGGAATATCGATTAATCCTTAGGAGGAATCGTAAAAAGGAATATCGATTAATCCTTAGGAGGAAATCCATAGTTCTGATACATGACATCTATTTTTTGATTCATTTGTCGTAGTTCCTTCAAAATTTTGATTTGCTGAATTTGAATTTGCTCTTGTTGTGATTTGATCTGATGCAATTCTGTCATTATGAGTTTTTCAGAAGATGAAGCAGGAGCTGAAGGTGCTGCACCAAAGGGACTAGGAGGAGGAGATTCATTTCCCCTAAAAATTAGTGTTTCGGGATGTTCTACTAGTGGGGGAATTGGATCAGTCCTTCTAGGTTGCCTAACCCATATACCATTGCTAAATGTGCACCTAAGTCTTTTTAGTAGATTCTTATTGATGGTGTTAAAATGATCAACTTGAATTATTTCTTCATCAAGCGAGACGCAAATATCATGGGCAAGTATTATCGAGTAATTAAACCCCTATATGGTAACATAGTGTCTTTAGCTATTATATCCTGCATGTGTTGCCGGATTAAGTTTCCAAAGCAATTATTTTGTCCGGTTATAATCCAGTACATGGTGCTTAGCTCTATTTGACTCATTTCATCAAGATGAAATTGCTTAGGAAGTAGTATGCTAGTCATAATGTGATGAAGAATTTTAGAGTTAAAGGGTAGTAGGTGCTCACAACTCTTGGATATCATGCCTGGCTTTGGATTTTCAAAGATAGTTTCTAAGGCTTCGGAGTAAGTTGCTCCGATCACATTGACATCCCATTTATTTCTAAAGTAACAGCCACTATCCTTTTTAGTAATTCCAATTAGTTCACAAATAGTACTATCAAAGATTCTAATATCTGTTCTTAAAAGGTAAGTACTTAGGCTTTCGTTGTCCACACATAAGTTTGCATAAAATAGCCTAACTAACCTAGGATAAATTAGTTCATTGATTTATAGGAGAGGTAATGTTAGGATCAAGAGCACTAAGAGGGGGGGGGGGGTGAATTAGTGCAGCGGATTAAAACGTCGATTTTGATAAATCTTTCGTACGGTAAAAATTGAACTTGAAAGCGTATTCGTATAGTAGAGCAGCTAAGGTAATGAGTAAATAAAGCAAGTAAGAAAGTTTGCAGTAATGTGAATAGCAACAATGAAATGCAAACCAGAGATTACACCGTTTTTAAAGTGGTTCGGTCAAATGACCTACATCCACTTGCGAGGCCCCTCTTCGACGAGGCTCCCACCTTCCACTAGCAAATCACTTGAAATGGAAGGGTAAATACCCCTCTTACAACTCTTTACAAGCAGTTCACACTCTTACAGATTTTCAAGAAAGAAGGAGGTGAACACTAGCAAATTGAAAACCAAGGATTGCTAAGACTTTTCTAAGACCTTTCTCTCAATCACTTACTGCTAAAAAAGTTCTTCTCTCTGCTGAGAATTAAGGGGTATTTATAGGCCTCAAGAGGATTCAAATTTGGGCTCCAAAAATTTGAATTCTCTTATGTTCCCGAAGCTAGCGGTGCCACCGCCTGTCAGTTTTGACACTGACAATGTACTGGGCGGTGCCACCGCCTAGTCCAGCGGTGCCACCGCTTGGCTCTCAGGTGCTGGGCGGTGCCACCGCCCGACCTTGCTAGTCACTGGTTGGGCTTTAAGTCCGGCCCAAACCAGGTTTCATTTTGGGCCCAAATGGCCCCAAATCAAGATATAGGATTATTTCTTAATCCTAACCTTAATTACATTCAAACTACGTAACTAAAGACATACTCCTAAGCAAGTTTTTAACCGGCGAACTTCAAGTCTTGTTCCGGCGATCTTCCGACGGACTTCCGATACGCCCTTGGATTTCTTCTGACGGACTCCTAGCTGGCTCCCGATCTTGTGGCGAAGTCAACGAGTAGCCGAGCCTTCTCGGTGATCTCTGCGAACCTCCGATTATCTATTCGGCGGACTTCCGAAAACTTCGATAAGTCCCCGATTTCTTCTCGATTGGTTCCGGCAGCATCTCCGACGAATCTTCGGACTCTCAACGGACTCTCGAACACCCATCGAACTTGACTCCGGTAGACTTGCTTTATGTCTTCAAGTTGTCGTAGTAAATCCTGCATACTTATCTCAACATATGGATTAGATAAAACATGACAATTGAATTCATCATCAAATCCGAGATTCAACAATCTCTCCCTTTTTGATGATGACAATCAATTGATAACGGAGTTAACCTTAACTCCCCCTATCTATATGTCATACTTGAGATAAGACATTCTTGAATTCAAAGCCTTTGAATTCAACAGACATATTGATAAGTTAAGATGCTTAACCTTATCAATACTCCATCATGATTCCTATCATGATGTATCTCTCTGAAAATGATGTCAAGGCTTGACATTCATTTTCAATTTTTACATTTCAAGTGTAAAAGATAGTAATCGAAGCGATTCATCATATGGTAAGATATCAACATGTAAGATTGCAATGCAAGTTCTTGATATCTTAACATGATGCAATCATGGCATAATGTAAATTTGGCAATTATAGCATCAATTCATGTAAAAATTTCTCATTCAAATATGGCACTCATAGCATCAATTCATATATTTCTCCCCCTTTGTCATCAACAAAAAGGAGAACAATATAAGCAAATTTTAAATATAAGTGAGATGTCATAAGCAAGTTCATCTCATTTTTCAACAAAGAGTGATAGGATACCAAATATACAAGCATCTCAAGGAAGACATGACATGGAGATAGCTTTGAAAACTTCTTCCTTTTTATTTGTTATTATTATTATTAATTTTTTACATGATAAGTTTATGAGAGATGCATTTGCTAATTGATTCCATATGTCAAAAATCAATGATATGAATCAAACTCGATATGACATATGCTTATGAAAGCTACATTAAGTTGGAAGAGAATGATGTATCAAGAAAATCTGATTGTTAGGATCAAGAAGATACCAAATCTGAAATTTAACATTTTCATGCATTCGGACAAGGTTTTTCTATAGATTTTCAAAACGCAATCACGAAGATAAAACATGCTTGTTATCATGGAAATTTTTATATCCAAAACACAAAATTTCCAACATGTTATTAAGGCACGTAGAATCATCATAGCAATTAAGTGATTTGATCATTGAATCAAGAAAGTTCGAAAAATAAATTTAATGAATTCAAGCATTCGGACACATTAACATTCCTAATTCTCTTCTAATGAAATCAAATTGTTCTTCACTTAAAGGCTTTGTAAAAATATCAGCTAGTTGATGTTTAGTATCAATGAACTCTATAACTATATCATGATTAGTGACATGATCTCATATAAAGTGATGTCTAATATCAATATGTTTTGTTCTTGAGTGTTGAATGGGATTCTTTGTTAAACATATAGCACTTGTGTTATCACATTTAATGGGAATATTTTTAATTAAGATGAACTTTATAATCTTCTAAGGTGTTTTTCATCCACACAACTTGTGCACAGCATGCACTAGCTACTATATACTCAGCTTCGGTTGTTGATAGTGCAACCGAGTTTTGTTTCTTAGATGACCAGGAAACAAGAGCATGTCCCAAAAATTGACATGTTCCTGATGTGCTTTTTCTATCTAATCTACATCCAGCAAAATCTGCATCAGCATAAGCAATTAACTCAAACTTCTCGGTTTTCGGATACCATAATCCTAGATTTGTGGTACCTTTAAGATATCTAAGTATTCTTTTAACCGCTTTGAGATGAGATATCTTAGGGTTCGATTGAAACCTAGCACAAAGTCCTACACTGAACATGATATCTGGTCTAGTTGCAGTGAGGTAAAGTAAGCTTCCTATCATACCCCTATAAGTTTTTTGAACGAAGTTTTCTCCACTTTCATCAACTTCTAACTTAGTGGATGTGCTCATAGGAGTGTTAATAGCTTTTGAGCTTTCCATATTAAATCTCTTTAGCAAATCTAAAGCATATTTAGTTTGACTAATAAAGATGCCATTTCTTAGTTGCTTAATTTGTAAGCCTAAGCAAAAGGTTAATTCTCCCATTAAACTCATTTCAAATTCATGACTCATATTTTTGGCAAATGATTCACATAGTGATTCATCCGAATAACCAAAAATAATATCATCAACATAAATTTGCACAATAAGAAAATTATTTTCAAAATGTTTGATAAACAATGTAATATCAACCTTGCCTTTGGTAAAATTATTTAAAATAAGAAAGGAACTAAGCCTTTCGTACCAAGCTCTAGGAGCTTGTTTCAAACCATAGAGAGCCTTAGTCAATTTGAATACATGATTAGGAAGAAGAGAATTTTCAAATCCAGGAGGTTGTTCGACATATACTTCTTCCGAAATAAAACCATTCAAGAAGGCACTTTTGACATCCATTTGAAATAGTTTAAAATTATTACTACTAGCATAGGCAAGGAGCATCCTAATGGCTTCTAATCTTGCCACAGGAGCGAAGGTTTCTTCGTAGTCGATACCTTCTTCTTGGTTGAAACATTTGGCCACTAATCTAGCCTTGTTTCTAACCATGATACCACATTCGTCTTGCTTGTTTCTAAAGACCCATTTAGTACCAATGACTAAATGGTCACTAGGTCGAGGAACAAGCTTCCATACCTCATTCCTCTCAAATTGATTCAATTCCTCTTGCATTGCAATGACCCAAGAATAATCTTTCAAGGCCTCGTCAATGCATTTAGGTTCGATTTGAGAGAGAAAGGCAGCATTAGCACAAAAATTCTTGAAAGAAGAACGAGTTTTAACCCCTTGTGATATATCTCCTATAATTTGCTCTTTTGGATGAGCATCTACATACTTCCATTCCTTGGGTAAGGAGATTTTGGAAGAAGATGCATCCAAGTTGCTATTTTGAGGAGGGGGTTCCTTTAAATCCAAATTTTCAAAACCAATAACATCATCAAAATCATTTTTCTTTAACTCAAAAATTTCATTAAAAATTACATGAATAGACTCTTCTATAACTAAGGTTCTTTGGTTAAAAACACGAAAAGCCTTAGAAACGGAAGAGTAATCAAGAAAAATGCCTTCATCGGATTTAGCATCAAATTTTCCTAAGGCATCCTTTTCATTTAAAATAAAGCATTTGCAACCGAAAACTTTAAAATAAGAAACATTTGGTGTTTTGTTATTCCATAATTCATAGGGAGTTTTTGATAGAGATGGTCTTATTAAAACCCTATTCATGATGTAGCAAGCCGTATTCACGGCTTCGGCCCAAAAGTACTTGGGTAGACTATGTTCATTCAACATAGTTCTTGCCATTTCTTGTAGATTTCTATTTTTTCTTTCTACTATTCCATTTTGTTGCGGGTTTCTTGGAGTAGAGAAGTTGTGGTTATATCCGTTAACTTCACAAAAATTTTGGAAATCACGGTTTTGAAATTCGCCACCGTGATCACTCCGAATTGATGAAATCATGAATCCTTTTTCGTTTTGAGTGAGTTTACAAAATTTAGAGAAACATTTGAAACAATCACTTTTGTGAGCCAAGAAATAGGTCCAAGTGTATCTAGTATAATCATCTACAATCACAAAAGTGTATTTGCTTCCTCTTAGACTTGTCGTGTCAATTGGTCCAAATAAGTCCAAATGGATCAATTGTAATGGTCTAGTGGTGCTAATTTGATTTTTTGGTTTGAAACTAGTTTTTATTTGTTTACCTAGTTGACACGCATCACATACTTTGTCCTTAACAAACTTCATATTGGGAATCCCTCATACTAATTCTCTAGAGGAGATCTTAGATATTAGTTTTATGCTTGCATGGCCTAATCTCCTATGCCAAAGCCAAGCATCATCTTTTAAAGCGGAGAGGCACATTTCATTACCTAGTTCATCAAGATCGATGGTGTAGACATTATTTTGTTTTAATGTAATCATAGTATTGTTATTGTTTGGTTTTTCAATAATACACACATTTGATTCAAATCTAACGATATAACCTTTATCACATAATTGACTAATACTCAAGAGATTATGTTTCAATCCATCAATTAGTAATACATTATCAATAGAAAAGTTTAATTTGTTACCTATGGTTCCCTTGCCAATGATTTTGCCTTTGTTGTTGTCTCCGAAGGTGACATAACCTTCGTCTATGCTAGTGAGCTTGGAGAATTGGGATGGATCTCCGGTCATATGCCTTGAGCATCCACTATCAAGGTACCATCTCTTGCTCCTAGCTTGTGATGGTGTATGTTTCTACAAGAAGGGATTATTTTTAGGTACCCATTTACTTTTGGGTGCCTAAAAAACTAATCTAACTTGTTTATCATGTTGCATAGACTTGATCATGGTTCCTTTAGGAACCCAAATCAATTTGTTTGGACTAATTTTCTTGAATGGACATTGATAAGTTTTATGTCCATATTTGCAACAAAAGTTGCAATTGCTTTGGTGTTGAACATGTAAGATAGGACCTTTAATGAAGGTGGTTGGATTTTGGTGAGAACTTCTCACAAATCCGATTCCACTTCTTTTAGGAACGTGACCCTTATTTGTAAGGATCATGTTCAAAGACTTGCTACCGACCTCGAATTTCTTCAAGGTGTCCTTAAGTAGCAAGTTCTCCTTTTGGAGAGTTTCTAGATCATGGCATTTTATGTATGGAGCTAAACTATCATGATATTCAGTTTTTAATTTATCAAAATTACAAGTAAGACTATCATGCTCCTTTTTTAATAATTTATATTTTCTACTAATTGTTTTGCATTCATCAAATAACTCATGGAAGGCATTTAATAATTCATGATAAGATAAATCTGCATCAATTAAATTCGTTACCTCCTCTCCGATGGCCATTAGGGCATAATGAGCAACTTGCTCGGTGTTGTACTCCTCTTCTTCGGATGCGCTTGAATCATCCCACGTTGCTTTGAGCGCCTTCTTCTTTGATGTTCTCTTTTTGGCTTGGGGACATTCATTTTTGAAATGCCCCGGCTTCTTGCATTCATAGCATATCACTTGGTCCTTTTTATGTTCAAGTTTGTTTTTGGTGTTATTTTTAAATTTGTTCTTTCTTATAAATTTTTTAAATTTTTGAGTCAAAAGTGCAATGTCATTGTCACTGTCCTCATCACTTGATGTTCCTTTCAAGTGGTCTTCTTGTGA
This sequence comes from Musa balbisiana, assembly GCA_004837865.1. Taxonomy (NCBI): domain Eukaryota; kingdom Viridiplantae; phylum Streptophyta; class Magnoliopsida; order Zingiberales; family Musaceae; genus Musa; species Musa balbisiana. The sequence goes on along the minus strand of CM017196.1, from coordinate 17,128,353 downwards.
TTTGAGTGCCATATCCTTCCTATTCTTTGGAAGGGGGTTCTCAAGCTCGTCATGAGCTTGACATGTCATTTCGTAGGTCATTAGAGACCCAATAAGTTCTTCAAGAGGGAATGTTTTAAGGTCCTTGGCCTCTTGAATGGCAGTAACTTTTGGATCCCAACTTTTAGGAAGGGATCTTAAGATTTTAGTTACTAATTCAAAGTTAGAAAAATCTTTACCAAGAGCTTTGAGTCCATTGATGACATCCGTGAAACGGGTGTACATGTCTCCGATGGACTCACTTGGTTTCATTCGAAAAAGTTCATAAGAGTGCACAAGAATATTGATTTTGGACTCTTTCACTCGGCTAGTGCCTTCATGAGTGACCTCAAGAGTTCTCCAAATATCAAAAGCAGAATCACAAATTGAAACGCGATTAAATTCATTTTTGTCTAGTGCACAAAACAAGGCATTCATAGCCTTTGCGTTTAAAACAAAAACTTTCTTCTCCGATTCATTCCATTCGCTCATCGGAAGAGAAGATTTTTGAAATCCATTTTCAACAATAGTCCAAAGCTCGAAATCCATGGAAATTAGGAAGATTCTCATACGTGTCTTCCAATACGTGTAATCCGACCCATTAAACATAGGTGGACGTGTAATGGAGTGTCCCTCATGCATGCCGGAGTAAGCCATCTCTCTTGGGTATTAAACCAAATATGAGAGTGAGCCTTGCTCTGATACCAATTGTTAGGATCAAGAGCACTAAGAGGGGGGGGGGGTGAATTAGTGCAGCGGATTAAAACGTCGGTTTTGATAAATCTTTCGTACGGTAAAAATTGAACTTGAAAGCGTATTCGTATAGTAGAGCAGCTAAGGTAATGAGTAAATAAAGCAAGTAAGAAAGTTTGCAGTAATGTGAATAGCAACAATGAAATGCAAACCAGAGATTACGCCGTTTTTAAAGTGGTTCGGTCAAATGACCTACATCCACTTGCGAGGCCCCTCTTCGACGAGGCTCCCACCTTCCACTAGCAAATCTCTTGAAATGGAAGGGTAAATACCCCTCTTACAACTCTTTATAAGCAGTTCACACTCTTACAGATTTTCAAGAAAGAAGGAGGTGAACACTAGCAAATTGAAAACCAAGGATTGCTAAGACTTTTCTAAGACCTTTCTCTCAATCACTTGCTGCTAAAAATGTTCTTCTCTCTGCTGAGAATTGAGGGGTATTTATAGGCCTCAAGAGGATTCAAATTTGGGCTCCAAAAATTTGAATTCTCTTATGTTCCCGAAGCTAGCGATGCCACCGCCTGTCAGTTTTGACACTGACAGTGTACTGGGCGGTGCCACCGCCTAGCTCTCGGGTGTTGGGCGATGCCACCGCCCAGACCGGCGGTTCCACCGCCCGACCTTGCTAGTCACTGGTTGGGCTTTAAGTCCGGCCCAAATCAGGTTTCATTTTGGGCCCAAATGGCCCCTAATCAAGATATAGGATTATTTCTTAATCCTAACCTTAATTACATTCAAACTACGTAACTAAAGACATACTCCTAAGCAAGTTTTTAACCGGCAAACTTCAAGTCTTGTTCTGGCGAGCTTTCCAGCGATCTTCCGACGGACTTCCGATACGCCCTTGGATTTCTTCCGACGGACTCCCAGCTGGCTCCCGATCTTGTGGCGAAGTCAACGAGTAGCCGAGCCTTCTCGGTGATCTCTGCGAACCTCCGATGATCTATTCGGCGGACTTCCGAAAACTTCGATAAGTCCCCGATTTCTTCTCGATTGGTTCCAGCAGCATCTCCGACGAATCTTCGGACTCTCAACGGACTCTCGAACACCCATCGAACTTGACTCCGGTAGACTTACTTTATGTCTTCAAGCTGTCGTAGTAAATCCTGCATACTTATCTCAACATATGGATTAGATAAAACATGACAATTGAATTCATCATCAAAATCCGAGATTCAACAGGTAAGGCATCTAAATGTGCAAACCACCTAATGGGTTCTAGGTTTCCTAGTTTATTTAGATCAATGTGTTTACCTTTATGTATAGTTCTTGTTTCGAAATTTTGAAATCTAAGTGCTACTTCTTTAGATCTAAAAAGATTTTGGTCATATGAATCTCCTTTAACCCTTTTCCCTTTTGATCTTGTTGATCTCTTGGGAGCCATTATCTAGACAAGATGATGGATTAAGAATATGAAACTGTGAAGAGTAAGCAAAATAATGAGAAGAGGAAGAAAAAATTTCAGATTTTACCTTATGGAGAATTTCTTGAAAGATGGAGAGCTTGAACTAACAAGAATCTCTCTCCTAGGCTTCTAAAGGTTGGAATGAGGGTTAGAGAGGTTGTGGGAGAGCTTAAACCATTTTCTCATGGGTTGGGGGCGGTTCCACCACTAGCCCTAACCCTTCTTATAAAGGGGATCTCGGGCGGTGCCACCGCTTAGCGACCGAGCGCTTAGGCGATGCTACCGTCGATTCTGGTGCTGCCACCACTAGCATGCCACAGAAGAGAAAAAAAGTTTTCTTTCTTCCCCCTTTTTTATTTTTTAGAGGTGTTTGGCTCAAGATAGGATAGGATCTTAGGTGTTTGGCTCAAGGTTCTGGTGTTTGGCTCAAGGTGTTTGGCTAGCATGCCATCGCTAGCATGCCACTAGATGATACCCTTCTTTCTTCCTTGTTTTCTGCCACCGCTAGCATGCCATCGCCGGTTCTGGTGTTTGGCTCAAGGTGTTTGGCTTAAGATAGGATTTGGAATCAAAAGAGAAGGAGGAAATCAAATCCACGAAAGAACGAAAAGAGGATGGAAAAAACTTTTCGGAAAATACATTCAAACAAGCTTATTCTTAGGGACAATTTAACATGCCTAGTTCCCTTCTAATGAATTCAAATAGGTCTTCATTTAAGGCTTTTGTAAAAATATCTGCTAGTTGATGCTTTGTGTCACTAAACTCTAGAACGACATTATTGTTAAAGACATGATCGCGTATGAAATGATGCCTAACATCGATATGCTTAGTTCTAGAGTGCTGAATTGGATTTTTGGTAAGACATATGGCACTTGTATTATCACATTTTATGGGAATGTTTTTCAAGTGAATTCTATAGTCTTCTAATGTATTCTTCATCCAAATAATTTGTGCACAGCATGCACTTGCAGCAATGTATTCGGCTTCCACCGTAGATAGTGCAACTGAATTTTGTTTCTTGGAAGTCCAAGAAACAAGTGCATGTCCTAAAAATTGGCATGTTCTGGATGTACTTTTTCGATATATCCTGCATCCGCCAAAATCGACATCTACATAAGCTATTAAATCAAATTTATTGGATTTTGGATACCACAACCCTAAATTTGGAGTTCCTTTAAGATATGTAAATATTCTTTTAACACTCTTAAGATGAGATAATTTAGGGTTAGATTGAAACCTAGTGCAAAGTCCTACACTAAACATAATATCCAGTCTAGTCGCGGTGAGGTAGAGTAGACTACCTATCATTCCCCTATATGTTTTTTTATCAAAATTTTCACTATTTTCATCTATATTAATTTAGTCGAAGTACTCATAGGAGTGTTTATTGCTTTTGAGCCATCCATATTAAATCATTTTAACAATTCTAATGTATATTTAGATTGGGTAAGAAATATACCATCACTAAGTTGTTTGATTTGCAATCCTAAAAAAAAAGTTAATTCACCCATTAAACTCATTTCAAATTCATGACTCATACACTTGGCAAATGATTCACATAGTGATTCATCCGAAGAACCAAAAATAATATCGTCAATATAAATTTGCACAAGAAGAAAATTATTTTTAAATTGTTTGATAAACAATATAGTATCAACATTGCCTTTGGTAAAATTATTTAAAATAAGAAATGAACTAAGTCTTTTATACCAAGCTCTAGGAGCTTGTTTCAAGCCATAGATAGCCTTAGTCAATTTGAACACATGATTAGGAAGCAGAGAATTTTCAAATTCGGGAGGTTGTTCGACATATACTTCTTCAGAAATAAAACCATTCAAGAAGGCACTTTTGACATCCATTTGAAATAGTTTAAAATCATTACTACTAGCATAGGCAAGGAGCATCCTAATGGCTTCTAATCTTGCCACAAGAGCGAAGGTTTCTTCATAGTCGATACCTTCTTCTTGGTTGAAACCTTTGGCCACTAATCTAGCCTTGTTTCTAACCATGATACTGCATTCGTCTTGCTTGTTTCTAAAGACCCATTTAGTACCAATGACTAAATGGTCACTAGGTCTAGGAACAAGCTTCCATGCCTCATTCCTCTCAAATTGGTTTAATTCCTCTTGCATTGCAATGACCCAAGAATCATCTTTCAAGGCCTCGTCAATGCATCTAGGTTCGATTTGAGAAAGGAAGGCGGCGTTAGTACAAAAATTCTTGAAGGAAGAACAAGTTTGAACCCCTTTTGATGTATCTCCTATAATTTGCTCCTTTGGATGAGTATCTACATACTTCCATTCCTTGGGTAAGGAAATTTTGGAAGAAGATGCATCCAAGTTGCTATTTTAAGGAGGGGGATCCTTTAAATTCAAATTATCAGAACCAAGATCATCATCAATATCATTTTTCTTTAACTCAAAAATTTCATTAAAAACTACATGAATAGACTCTTCTATAACTAAGGTTCTTTTGTTAAAAACATGAAAAGCCTTAGAAACGAAAGAGTAACCAAGAAAGATGTCTTTATCGGATTTAGCATCAAATTTTCCTAAAGCATCCTTTTCATTTAAAATAAAGCATTTGTAACTGAAAACTTTAAAATAAGAAACATTTGGTTTTTTGTTATTCCATAATTCATAGGGAGTTTTTGATAGAGATGGTCTTATTAGAACCCTATTCATGATGTGGCAAGCCGTATTCATGGCTTCGGCCCAAAAATACTTGGGTAAACTATGTTCATTCAACATAGTTCTTGTCATTTCTTGTAGGTTTTTATTTTTTCTTTTAACTACTCTATTTTGTTGAGGATTTTTTAGAGTGGAGAAGTTGTGGTTACATCCATTAACTTCACAAAAACTTTGGAAGTCACGGTTTTGAAATTCGTCACCATAATCACTCTGAATTGATGAAATCATGAAGCCTTTTTCATTTTGAGTGAGTTTACAAAATTTAGAGAAATATTTGAAACAATTACTTTTGTGAGCCAAGAAATATGTCCAAGTGTATATATTATAGTATTCTATAATTACAAAAGCATATTTGCTTCCTCCTAGACTTGTCGTGTCAATTGGTCCAAATAAGTCCAAATGGATCAATTGTAATGGTCTAGTAGTGCTAATTTGATTTTTTGGTTTGAAACTAGTTTTTATTTGTTTACCTAGTTGACACGCATCACATACTTTGTCTTTAACAAACTTCATATTGGGAATCCCTCGTACTAATTCTCTAGATAAGATCTTAGATATTAGTTTCATACTTGCATGGCCTAATCTCCTATGCTAAAGCCAAGCATCAATATTTAAAGCGGAGAAGCACATTTCATTACTTAGTTCATTAAGGTTGATGGTGTAGACATTATTTTGTTTTAAAGCAATCATTGACAAATTATTGTTTGGTTTTTCAATAATGCATGCATTAGATTCAAAGCTAACGATATAACCTTTATCACATAATTGACTAATACTTAAGATATTATGTTTTAATCCATCAACTAGTAATATATCATTAATTGAAAAACATGATTTGTTACCTATGGTTCCCTTGCCAATGATTTTGCCTTTGTTGTTGTCTCCGAAGGTGACATACCCTTCTTCTTTACTAGTGAGCATAGAGAAATGAGATGGATCTCCAGTCATGTGTCTTGAGCATCCACTATCAAGATACTATCTCTTGCTCCTAGCTTGCAGGTTTATCTACAAAAGAGGATGGTTTTTAGGTACCCATTTGATTTTGGGTGCCTCAAAAATTGATCTACCAATTTTGTTATTCATCATTGAAGTATTAATAGTTCCTTTTGGAACCCATATCAACTTATGTGAACTAATTTTCCTAAATGGACATTTGTAAGCAATATGTCCTGATTTACAACAAAAGTTGCATTTCAAACAAGGTGAAACGTGTGATGTGGGTCCTTTAATGAAAGTGGTAGGATTTTGGTGAGATCCTCTCACAAAACCAATTCCACTTCTATTTGCAACATAACCCTTGTTTGTAAGGATCATGTCCAATCCCTTGCTACCGACCTTAAACTTGTTTAAGGTCTCTTTAAGCAACAAATTTTCATTTTTTATTGCTTCTAAGTATTCGCACTTAGAGCATGGAGGAGTTTGAAGACTACCAAACATATTTTGAAGTAAAATATGCTCTTTCTTTAAAAGATTAAACTTCTTACTAATAGTTCTACACTCATCAAATAATTCATGAAAAGTGATAGAAAGTTCATCAAAAGATAAATCTTCATTAATTAAATCACATACCTCTTCTCCTAAAGCCATTAGCACAAAGTTTGCCTCCTCTTTGTTGCTAGCTTTTTCGCTTTCTGAATCACTCAAATCGTCCCAAGTCGCCTTTAAAGCTTTCTTCTTCTTCGGTTGCTTCTTCTTGGCTTGGGGGCATTCATTTTTTAAGTACCCCGACTTCTTGCATTCATAGCATATTAGTTGGTCCTTTTTATGTTCAAGTTTATTTTTGGTGTTATTTTTAAATTTATTCTTTCTTATAAATTTTTAAAATTTTTGAGTTAAAAGTGCAATGTCATCGTCACTATCCTCATCACTTGATGTTCCTTTCAAGTGGTCTTCTTGTGATGTAAGCGCCATATCCTTCCTGTTCTTTGGAAGGGAGTTCTCGAACTCTTCATGAGCATAGCATATCATTTCGTAGGTCATTAGAGACCCAATAAGTTCTTCAAGAGGAAATGTTTTAAGGTCCTTGGCCTCTTGAATGGCCGTAACTTTTGGATCCCAACTTTTTGGGAGGGATATTAAGATTTTAGTTACTAGTTCAAAGTTAGAAAAATCTTTACCAAGAGCTTTGAGTCCATTGATGACATCCGTGAAACGGGTGTACATGTCTCCGATGGACTCACTTAATTTCATTCGGAAAAGTTTATAAGAGTGCATAAGAATGTTGATTTTGGACTCTTTCACTCGGCTAGTGCCTTCATAAGTGACCTCAAGAATTCTCCAAATATCAAAAGCCGAATCACAAATAGAAATGTGATTAAATTCATTGTTGTCTAGTGCACAAAACAAGGCATTCATAGCCTTTGCGTTTAAAGCAAAAACTTTCTTCTCCAATTCATTCCATTTGCTCATTGGAAGAGAAGACTTTTGAAATCCATTTTCGACAATAGTCCAAAGCTCGAAATCCTTGGAAATGAGAAAAATCCTCATATGAGTCTTCCAATATGTGTAATCCGACCCATTAGACATTAGTGGACGTGTAATAAAATGACTCTCATGTATGCCGGAGTAAGCCATCTCTCTTGGGTATTAAACCAAATATGAGAGTAAGCCTCGCTCTGGTACCAATTGTTACGATCGGAGCGGCACTAAGAGGGGGGGTTGAATTAGTGCAGTGGATTAAAACTTGTAAGTTTAATAACGAATTCGTAAATATGAGGAGATTTCATTTCGATAGTAACTTGAGTAGATGAAAACCGAAAGCTAGCAGTAGTGTAAATGACAATTTTAGGAAAGTAAGAACTCACACATTCAAGGAACACACCAATTTAAAGTGGTTCGGTCAAAATGACCTACATCCACTTGCGAAGCCTTCTTCGATGAGGCTCCAAACTTCCAATAGCAAATCACTTTGAAGGGGAAGGACAAATACCCCTCTTACAACCTTTTACAAGTGGTTACACTCTTACAAATTTTCAACGAGAAAGGAGGCGAACACTAAAGCAATTGAAAACAAGACTTGCTAAAGACTTTGCTAAGGCTTTTATCTCAATATATTGCTTCTCAAAAGTTGTATTCTCTGCTGAGAATTGAGGGGTATTTATAGGCCCCAAGAGGATTCAAATTTGGGCTCCAAATTTTGAATTCTCTTACGTTTTCGAGGCTGGTGGTGCTATCGCCTATCGGTGGCGGTACCACCGCCTATCAATTTCCACATTGACAGTGTTTTGGCGGTGCCACCACCGGAACTCTCGGATTCTAGGCGATGCCACCGCCCGAACTCTCGGGTGCTGGGCGGTGCCACCGCCCAGTCCGACGGTTCCACCACCCGACCTCTCGGGTGCTGGGCGGTGCCACCGCCCAGTCTAGCGGTACCACTGGCCGACCCTTCGGGTCACTGGTTGGACTTCAAGTCTGGCCCAAACCAAGTCACATTCAGGCCTAGTTGGCCCCTAACCAGGATATAGGATTATCCCATAATCCTAACCCTAATTACATGCAAACTACGCAATTGATAACATAGTCCTAAGCAAGTTTTTAAATGGCAAACATCAAGTCTCGTTCCAGCGAGCTTTCCGACGATCTTCCGGCGGACTTCCGATACACCCTCGGATTTCTTCCGATGAACTCCTAGTAGGCTCCCGATCTTGTGGCGAGTTCATCGAGTAGCCGAGCCTTCTCGGTGATCTCCGCGAACCTTCGACGATCACTTCGGCGGACTTCCGAAAACTCCAACAAGTCCTCGATTTCTTCTCAGTTAGCTTCGGCAGCATCTCCAACGAATCTTCGGACTCTCAAACACCCATCAAACTTGACTTCAGTATCCTCGCTTTATGTTTTCAGGCTATCGTAGTTAATCCTGCACACTTAACTCAATAATATGGATTAGATCAATTAACCCAACAATTGATTTCATCATCAAAATTCGAGATTCAATAGAAAATGCTAAACTTGAAAGCATGTTCATAAACGTATTGAAGGCAATAAGCAAGTAAAATGGTTTGCAGTAAAGTAAATTGCTCAAGATGAAATGCAAACCAGATTTTAGAGTGGTTCGGTCATCGTGACCTACATCCACTTCGCCGATTACTCTTCTGTCGAGGCCACTGGTATCCACTATCGGTCTTCCTTCAATCGGCGAAGACCAACCATCTTTTACACCCCTCTTCTCCTTTTCACAGGTTTAGGAGACAACCCTTACAAGCACTCACTCCTCACTTAAACAGAATTCTAATCTTTAGAGTAGAGAAGGGGATCTCTCAAGTGATTGCAACAATATTTTCCCACTTTTAATCTCTCTATGATTGTGTGTCTTAACCAGAGATGAGAGGGGTATTTATAGGCTTCAAGTGGATTCAAACTTGGAGCCTAAAAACATCTCATCCTGGGTCTCCTGGGTACGGGCGGTATCACCGCCTGTGATGGGCGGTACCACCGCTAGTGTCAATTTGACACTAATACTATACTAGGCGATACCATCACCTGGGAGGCTGTGCTAGGTGGTACCACTGCCTAGACTAGCGATACCACCACCTGTAGCCTCTCGGAGGTTGTGTCTAGGCGGTGGGCAGCCGGTGGTACCACCACCTGACATAGTCTCAGAGATTGTGCCACGATAGTGCCACCTATTGGGTCATTATTTGGGTCTTTCATTGGGCCCAACATAGTTCTTACATGGGCTTAACTAGCCCCTAATTGGGTTGGCCTAAATCCAATCTAAATTATGTGCTAACTACGAAATCTAAGACATTTTCTAAGCTAAACAAGTCTGTAAGTCTAGTTTCTTCCGATGAGCTTCCGACGATCTTCCGGCGAACATCCGACAATCTCTCAGCAATATTCCAACGGACTCCCGGTAAGCTTCTAGACTTCATGATGATCTTCTTGGCAAGTTTCAACGAGCTTCTTTGGCAAGCTCTAGGACTTCTCGGTTGGTTCCAGCAAAACTTCTGACGAATGTCCGGACTTCCGACGAACTCTCGAACTCCCAATAAAATTATGTTCTTGACTCTAGGACTTCATTTTGCTTTATGCCTTGCTATCATAGTTAATCCTGCATATGTATAAACACACTTTGATCTAGACAATTAATACTAAGCATGAATCATGTTGTCTGGCATGTCATTGGTCTATCGACGCTTCGTCCGGTTCTTCGACGCATCGTTCTCTCTTGCGGCCTATTACCCAATCAACCAATTGACTCCGCAACTCCGATATCATTGTTGCAATATCCACTCTTCTTGGTCCGATGCCCGAATCTATGGTCCAAAGCCTTCTATCGATACGTCGATTGTTCCTTCGACTCGACATCCAATCTTTTGACATGTTTTCCTCCAGCCCAACATGATTCTTCCTACTTTAATTATCTTGTCACTCAAAATATAGATCAATTCATAAACACTTATCAATTGGTTTCATTATCAAAATACGAGATTCAACAGTGCTAAGATTAAATACGTTTCCAATGATAAACCATTTCGTAAAGGTATTAACTTTGAAAGCGTACGAAAGAGTATAGTAGATGTAAAGTAAGTAAAGTGGTTTATAGTAAAGTAAATTATATAAGAGAAATGCAAACCAGATTTTTATAGTGGTTCGGTCATCATGACCTATATCCACTTCGTCGATTCCTCTTCCGTCGAGGCTACCGGCTTCCACTATCAATCTTCTTTCAATGGGTGAAGACCAACTACCCTTTTACGCCCCTCTTCTCTTTTTTACAGGTTTAAAAGACAACCTTTTACAACCCTCTTTTACACGGCATCCCTCTCACACCTCCCTTAGAACTCTCTTTAAGCTTTGGGATGAGGAAACTTGACTTTCTAAGGTTTATAACTTTAGAATCATAAGGTTTTGCTCAATATTTCTTTTTTTAATCAATGTAGGAATAGTTGGGGCATTTATAGGCCTCAAATAGATTCAAATTTGGAGCCCAAAATTCAAACCCCTAAAATTCCACCTGCACTGGGCGGTACCACCACCTACAGTCTGACACTAGGTGGTACCATCGCCTAGAAGATTGTGTCTAGGTGGTACCACTGCCTGACATAGTTTCGGAGACTGTGCCACGATGGTTTCACTTGTTTGGTTACTATTTGGGCCTTTCTCTTGGCCCAACACAACCCAAAAGTAGGCCCAACTATCCCCTAATTGGGTTGACCCAATTCTAATCTCAATTATATACTAACTATGAATTTTAAAATATTTACTAAGCTAAACAAAGTCCGTAAGTCTAGGTTTCTTCCGGCGAGCTTCCAGCGATCTTTTGGCAAACTTCTGACAATCTCTCGGCAATGTTCCAACGGACACCCAGCAAGCTCTTGGACTTCACGATGATCTTCCTAGCAAGTTTTGATGAGCTTCTTTGGCAAGCTCCGGGACTTCTCGATCAATTTCAATAGAACTTCTGACGAACATTCGGACTTCCGACGAACTCTTGAACTCCCAATGAAATCTCGTTCTTGACTCCGGGACTTCATTTTGCTCTATGCCTTACTATCGTAGTTAATTCTACACATATAAATACACACTTTGATCTAGACAATTAATACTAATCATGAATCATGTTGTTTGGCATGCCATTGGTCCCTCGACACTTCATTTGATTCTTCGGCGCATCGTCCTCTCTTGCGGCCTATTGCCCAATCGCCCAATTGACTCCTCAACTCCGATATCCTTGGCACAATATCCGCTCTTCTTGGCTCGATGCCTGAATCTGTGGCTCGAAGCCTTCTGTCAATATGTCGACCGATCCTCCGGCTCGATGTCCAATCTTCTGACATGTTCCTCCGGCCCAAAATGATTTTTTCTACTTTAATTGTCTCATTCTGATTAAAGCATCCTACGTCACTCAAAATGCATATTAAATTATAAACACTTATCAATTGGTTTCATTATCAAAATTTGAGATTTAATAATCTCCCCCTTTTTGATGATGACAACTAATTGATGATAGAGTTAACCTTAACTCCCGGAAATTAAACAAACTCCCCCTATTAATATGACATATTGATAGAAACTCTTAAATTGAAGAACCCAAGTGACATATTATCATAAACTTATGCATAACATCATACTTCTCCCCCTTTGTCATCAAACAAAAGGAGAAGTCCAACTATCAAATATTTGAGATATCCAATGTCAAACATTGTATTTATCATCATGCAATATGTAAGCTAGAAAATTTAGCAAGTGTTACATCATGCAAGCTAGCAAAAATTTTAAATTTTGCAAGTTTGTAAATTTTGCTAGATGTGCAAGTTTAGTGTGTTTGTTTTGCAATGTTTAAGCTAGCAAGTGTTTGAAAGAAAAAGCAAATTTTGTAACATACAAACTAGCAACAATTTAGTGTTGTGCAAGTTTGCAAATTTGCTTTTCTTTGTGATGTGCAAGATAGCATATTTTTGCATCTTTTTGAGATTGTAAGCTAGCAATTCTCGGTGATGTTCAAGATAGCAATTTCATCTCTTTTGAGAAGTGCAATTATTTTTGCTTCCTTTGCAAAAATGCAAGCTAACAAAATGTTACATCATTTTACAACATGGAAGCTAACAATTTCATATGTTCAAGAAGCAAGTTATTTCTTCTCTTTTGAGAAGTGCAATTTTTGCTTTCTTCTTGAATTGTGCGAGCTAGCATCTTTTATCTCCTCCTTTGTCATTGTCAAAAAGAAGAGAAGACCCTTTATATCAATTTTCAGATTATGACAAAGGTAAATAACAAATATGAAAAATCAAGTCATGAATGTCAAAATAATTTTTTTTATCATGAATATTTCATCATTACATGCATCATTATCATGAGTTGAAGTACTACATTCATAATACCAAATCATCATTCATAATTATATCAATATTCTAATCATTATTTCAACCATAAAAAAAATAATTCACGAATGTCAAAATTATAGTATTGCGTGCATTCATATCATCACATGAAGAATATCAGAAAGAATTTGGTGATGAGATATACTTCATGAATACAAGAAATTTTACATAATAAAATTTAAGTTATAAACTTTAAAAGATGTCACGTAGCATATCATGGTTTATTGGAATAAGTCTTCTTTTTAGTGAATAGCAAAAAGAATAGTAGAAGAACAAGACCACAATTCATGCATATCAATAGATATGATTCACTTTGACAAATCTCATTTTTAGTAAATAACAAAAAGAGACGTGGGATTTCAAAAATAAGATCTTGATTCATAGAAAAATTTCAAGTATCAATATCGAGAATTCAATATCATGATTTCGATAAAACCCATTAAATTCAAATCATTTTCATAATCCATGAGATTCACAAAAGCATAATAAATATGAACTCATTAATGAAAAATCAAAATCAATTTCATGATTCACAAAATTCATAGGAATTGAGAAATTTTCAAGAAATGTATTCCCTTTTTATTTCATACAAGCATGTCTTTACTACATAAAAATATGCGTCATCGTTTAAAACTGAAAAATCAAATTTTATCACGATAAGGATCAACAAGCCATAAGTCACAAAAGAAAATCATCATTACTTTGAGCATGATACCAAAACAAGGTTTCAAGTTTTCATGATATAACATGTAATTCTAAAACATATGATTTCAAATCATTACTTCAAATTCTCATGCATTATATAAAATCATCAAGAATGACACAAAATCATTTAACATTTTCATTATGTCTTACATCATTATGTCATTAAAACATCATGCATTATTACATAGAGCATTTTCAATTAAAATCAAAGTTAAAAAGCAATACGGAAATCATCAAGATGCACATTATTACTTCATTACATCATTAAAACCTCAAGCATGATCTTATTAAACATAACACA
>CM017196.1:17077158-17109658 GCA_004837865.1 Musa balbisiana | reverse complement strand
ACTTCTTTCTTCACTCTTTAAGTAGCTAATTTATGTAGTTTTACCACACATTTTCTTTTGACTGTTATCATAAGTTCAATTTGTTTATTGCAATTATTCTTTTGTGGTAATTTTCTAATGAAGCTGGTTGAGTGAGTGAAGATTTATAGGCTACTCATTTTATCCATTTTTGACATCATAATGATCAATGCAATGGGCAATCCAGATTGATAACTGTTATGCTTCTTTCTTCTGGTATTCCTTTGGTGGGATGTAATTATTTGAAGGGATCAGAGGTTCTTTGTGAATTTAGCTAGTCAGCATGAATTTATAAAGAAACTTTGAGGGTCACTGTATTTTCCAGTGGGAAGGATATGCAGGAAAAAGTGATGCCCTTGCAAAAAGTCATCAGTTTATACTATCAACTTAAGCAGGACGTGATGCACTAACATACTTGAATATTTTTGCTTGAGTTGTGTTTTCTTTATCAGCTTTCATTTGCATTGATAAACATGTTTTAATTTGTACAATGATATTAGTTTATGAAATCTGGATGCATAAAGGATTCCTCTTTTACATGATATTTATTCTGCATTTTAGCTTTCTTTGCTGAGGACTGAACCGTTGTGCAAATGCCGCTATGCAGCTGGGATGCTTTGGAGTGGAGAAGCACCTGATATCATGGCATTGGAGGAGAACATGGGAGCGTACTGTAACATACTACATGGTTTTCTCTCATTTTGCCATGGAAGTAAGGTTGGAGCAGGGCCCACCCTCCATGCAAGTATCAGTGCTTCCGCCAAGCAAGTTGTTGATTGCAGCATTGCACTACTAAGAGAAGCAGTGTGCTATCATGGTGTATATGACACTTCTAACCATAGGAATATCAAGAGTTTTAGATAATCATGGCTGAAGTTGAAATTATTTTGCCTTTTATCACCTTCATGATATAAGATGATCCATTGGCATGATCTGATTAATGAGCCCCACGTACAAGAAAACAGGGTATAAACTTGAAAATGAAAAGGTTGTCTTGTGAATCTAAATTTTTACCTGTGAGTATAGCAAAGACACATAAGCACAATTATCATGTGTTGATTATTGACACCACGAAAGAAGTTGCTCTAGTTTCTCGGTTTGGACAAGCTATATGGTGTTTCTGTTACATCAGTATGCAACATGAGTTGTGGGGTTGAAGCCAGAGGAAATAATGTTTTTTTGTGGTCTTTTTGCAGAGTCTCATGATCATGTGAAAAGATTATCCAACCCACAGCTAGCTGGGACAGTTTGGGAAGCATGTGATGCTCTGAAAAAAACCGCAACAACAAACTGCACTGCTGTTCTGCGAGCCATGACTCAGGTAGCAGTTTCTGTCAAGGATATCCTTTGAGAAATGGAGGAACTTAAGGAACACAAGCGTGATCCTTCTGATGACTCAGGAAACGGCTTGTCCAGTAAAGCGGATGAATCAACATCTTTATCTGATGAATGGGGTGACTTAACTGAAGCCGACATTGATGATGACCTTTCAGCTGAGGAGATGGTAACTGCACAACTAATCATCAGTGTGGTTTCCGATACACTAACTGTCGTGAAAGAGCTTATCCGGTTTGTGACAGGCTTAATTAAGAGCTCCAGCCACAAGTCTAGCACCAAGGAATCAGTGGATTCCTTTGAGAAACTTGTTACCCACTGCCAGGAGATGGGTACCCAGGTTAACGAGCTTGGTGCTTCTGTTTATCCACCACAGGAGACTGCTCAAATGAAGATGAGTGCCAAGAAGATGTATTGTTTAGTTCATGAGATGCATATTGAAGTTAGAAATCTTGAAGGCACACCTGATGGTGTCTTTGGCACCTGCAAAATATTGGAGAACTCTTTGAGGAACTTGCAGCAAGGATTGGATGGCGATCTAATAAATGAAATGGGAACACTATCTGTGTAGTATATACTTGCTTGTAAATAACTTTTTATTAGCTCTGAGACCAGATCGGAGGAAATGTGTCTTCTGTTCCTCCCCCAGCTCATGAGCTGTTGTTGGAATTTTTGCAATCGGTCCAATTTGACCTTTTATTTATTAGATGGGAAGTTGGAACTGATTGATAGGGGATGACCATGTTTTATCAATTTATTTCGTGGAAATTGCAATTTATGAAATCTGCCTTCTTTTGCTTTGCATAGCAATGAAATTGATCCACTAACATCTAGTCTGATGATTTTCTTCTTTTTATGTGGAGATAAAATAAAGATTTCTTTTAGCAATCTTTATGAGTAAGATGGTTTGTAGAAAAGTATCTTTTATTAGAAACCACCCCGAGGAATTCATCTTTCAGGGGAAATTGGAGGGAAAAGAAATATTTATACTAGGGAGTTTTCAGACATCTAGGAATGGTGGGATAGTGATTGGCACATGCTTTTTCCCTTTTATATTTAACATACTACAAAGGGATGCCTTCTTAAGAATGAAGTGGCCAAATCTCATCCGGTATCCAGTACACTTTTGCTGAGTTATTGCCTGGTTTTCTGCTGCTAATTAGCTGTAGATTGGATCTCTTTGTTTTGTTTTGTTTTGCCAGTCCATCTTATCTAGCAGGTCTTTTGTTCTTTCCTGCAAATCTGTTCAGTATTTGCTGGATCAAAAGAAGGGAAACCCCACACCTCATTGGAGTGATCATGTCCAATGACATCAGAATGGTTCAGTGTTCTCTTCTCTTGGCTTCTTGAGTTAGAAACAGCATAAAAAATGTCCTAGAGTAACCATTTTTGTTGTTTCTAATTTCAAAATCATGTGAAGGCTTTATTTTTATATAATCATGCAATAAATTGTTCATATAATGTTTTCAATACTCAATGATGGCAAAGGATCTATGCAACTGACTCTAAATAAAAGGACATTATGACTTCTTGTTGTTACTGTATAATTTTTTCAATCCAAAAAAGGAAAAACTTTTAAAATTTCATCATCATCGATAAAATACCAACAAATGACAAATCTTCCATAAGGTAAACATTTATTTTGGTAGTTCAACTCTCATTTATGTAGTCAAGATTATTATATATTATGATTAGAAACATATAAACTAAAAGTTTAATCTGCTAAGGATTATCATATATTACAGTTATTTATTGTTTCATTTCCGGCATCCATATCCTAATGTAAGAACAATGATAGGAAGTAAGATTCAACTTCAGAAAATATAAACTATTACATCATTAATACGTCTGTTAATTATTTCATAGATCAGAACAATCAAGCCAGCAGCAGTCGAAGAAGAGAGAGAGAGAGAGAGAGAGAGAGAGAGAGAGAGCGAGAGAGAGAGATGGTATATATATAGCTGACGCAGAAAGCTCTTCTCTACGACTCAAGCTGAGCATACCAGATGCCCTGGATCTTCACATCCTTGGGCGTCTTCGCCCCCAGGTCGGTGTCCGACGGCTGAAAGCTCTCGAACACGCCGATCACCTCGCCCGTCTCCGGCTTGCTCTTGGTGACGCTCAGCGTGATGGTCCCCGTGGAGGAGGACGTGTTCTTGATGTTCTCCTTGCTCAGCTCCTCCTCGTCTCCCCTCCCTCCGGCCGGCAGCGCCACCGCGTTGTCGTACCCGGTGGAGCCCCCCCTCCCCTTGGGGTCGAGGAACGAGGAGCCCCGGTAGCTGGGCACCAGGAACTTGCCGCTGAAGCTCTCGGGCTTGCCGGAGGCCACCAGCTGCTTGATGGTGAAGAGAAAGGGAACCCGCTCGCCGCCGGGAAGCTGCACGGTGACGGCAGCGTAGTCGATGCCGTCCTTCTCCTCGAACTTGACGGTGCCGTCGGGGGAGACCTCGAAGGGCCCCTCAATCTCGTCCAGCGTGTAGGTGAGGCGGGTCATCAGCTTCGTCTTCTGGAACTCTGGCGGCGCGTTCTTGCTCACGGCCTCCGCCTTCACGGTGAAGGAGGTGGGCTCGAAGCAGAATTTCTTGGCGTTGTACTTGCCCGGCTTGAAGGCGAACGACTCCACCCCGCCGTCGATGGTAGGGCACTGGTTCGCCGTTCCCGTCCCCTTCACCTCCATGTACGTCTTACTCTGGATCTCGTCATATGTCAGCCTCTTCGGCACTCCCTCCGCGCTTGCTCCCTGTCACATGTGTGCGGGTAAAGAAGAGGTAATCACGAGGAAGCAGAGAACGAACGAGGAGGACGGACGAGTACCGTGACAACGAGGGCGGAGGCGGCCAGGGCGAAGCCGGCGAGCTTGACGCCATCAGCACACTTCTGGGCCATCTCTCGGACGTCCGACTGCAAGGAGCAGGTGAGCCTGGCACTGGCAGCAGGCTCAAGGCCGAAGGCCTTGGTGAGGTGAGATGAGGACCTCAATTGCACTCCTGCAGCGGTCCGGCTGGTGGCGCCGACCTTTGCCGGCTGCATGAGGGTAGCGACGGCCTGGAGGGACGCTGCCATTCTTCTTTGCCACTGTGCCTGTGCTGCTTTCCTTCTCCTCTTCTTCTCCGCAGGATCTCTGCGAAGGCGAGTTAAAAGATGTGGTGTGGGTGGCGGATAAGAGGGTTGGATAAGGGATGACTTCTCATTGGTTGGTGAGTCCCCCATGTGACAACTGTGGTACGCCATAGATTGTCTCTGTGTGGTGCTCATTGAGCTGCCACTTCTGTTGGCGCTTTGCATCCAGCAAATGAGTCCTCGTCACGTCAGTAGTCAGACGCATGGTTGTCACCACACAGGATAAACCAAGTCACACTTGTGCTGCACTTGGGCATGTGTGGTGCACAATTTTGTCAGAGTTGTTTAGTTTCATGGAAAACCTGATGATAGCCCATGTTGGAATAGAATCGACTTCTATTTGGATGAGGAATAGAATCGACTCTGGCTTGATACATAGTTCCTTGATGAGGAGGCTTGCTGGGGCTCCTTAAAAGACTATTCTTTTACTAGGAAATTATTAAAACATATTACTCACGAGGGACCATTCCCTACATAAAAAATAATTACGTCTGCTATTGACTTATCTGAGATATGTTTTTATGAAATCGATTCTTCATAAATGTGATATATTAAAACTCATATTAGTAGTTTTTAAAGCTGAAATATATATTTTTAAAATTGTTATGTATAAATTTCTTGAAAATGCAATAAACATAAGTGTTGCAAATTCATTTATATAGGCATAGATATAAATGAATAATTAAGTGGAGACAAATAAAAAATGGGTACTACACTAATAATGTTAAAATACATATAAGTGAGAAGGATAAATTTAGACAGAAAACTCTTTATTTTTATTAATCCAAATTAGACTCATATTAAGTTATATCAATTTCAAAATCATGTTAAGAGAAAAATAACTTGAGATAGGCCCAATGGGCTAAGCCCAACCACTTCGGGCAATGCACTAATTAGCCCTGATATATTCTAAATGCACCTCCTTTCTTTTTGTCCTTGTCAATAAGACACGACCTCTTTCTCATATTTTTCACCCATTCTCTTAGTTCTTTCTCTTTCCTCCTTTATGCGAACACAAATGTTAAAGGAAGAATAAATAAGAAAACCTAATCCTTCCCTAGATATAACATAGTATTTTAGCTTAGCTTTTGTAGAATGATACTCTGAATAACCTAAAGTTTGAATTAATATTTGATTATTGAATATATTTAGTATGAATCTGTTATGATTTTATAGCTTCTTGTATATAATTAATATGAGATTTGTGAATAGAATTATGACTTTTCAAAGTTAAAATACTCAGAATTTTTTATTTTTTATATGAAAGTGTTCTATTCTAACTGATTTAATATTCTTAGAGATACAATTAGCTAGCTCATGTTCTTTTGATATATCTTAAAAGGACCCAATAGGGTTTTGAGAGAACACCTTATTTGTGTATCAAGGTATGAACTTTCAAATAAGTTCAAGCAACCTTAACTAGTTTCAACAGAAAAAAAAAAAAAGAAGATGATTATAGTAAAATTTGGAGGGTAGTTTGGCCTCTAAATATTCTATTTTGAACTAAAGTTTTATATTATTTAATTTTATATGTCTCCTAGGTTCTTGCAAATATGATGATTTGGCCATCAATAATAGTAAAGCAAGATTACTTTGTAAAATTATATAGTTATTTGATTGGAAGTAATTAGGTCATTTGATTCTAGGTTAAATTGTTGACAAATTGATGATGAAATTTAGGTGAATTTGCATATTGGGTGTAGTCTAATTTAGAAAAGATTCAACTAAAATTTTATTATGAATTATTATTTACAGTGAGAGTTATAAGTGATTTAAGATGTGTAAGGTCTTTAATTTGGATATATCTTTACCCTATGTTCTAAATTTAATAGGTTGATTGTTCTTTAGCATTGCTAAGGACCATAACACTTTGCTAGTCTATTCATTTAAGTCGAATCAAATAAGTATAAGTTTAATATACTATAAAATAGTAATAATTTATATTATGTGCATTCATAATATATTTTTGAAAGCATGCCTTAATTGACATGATCACTATGGGCTAGGTATATATTTTTGAAAGCATGCCTTAATATACTATTATGAATGCCTTAATATACTATTAATATACTATTCATAATATATTTTTGAAAGCATGCCTTAATATACTATTATGTGCATCATGAGAGAGTACATAAGTATATTATAATGTGTATGTTGAATTTCAGATTTTGATAATGAAATCAGTCGATAATTTTATAAATTAATGAGCATTTAAGATGAGTGACATAATAGAAACTTCGATCATGGACTTAGAATCATTGAAACAAAATCAAACTTTGGGTCGGAGAGCATTAAATTAGAGATTGGACATTGGGTCGAATGATTGGTCGACATACTAGAGGATGGACTTTATGCTATAAGTTCAGGCATCGTGTCACGGATTTAGTTGATTTTGCCTAAGTCATGCGGCACCCTTACGTGTCCATCCGCACAGGTCAGCCTCCCCGAAACCTCCCATGGTCTCTTAGGACCTACAAAAGAGAAAACGGGTTGGAGAAAATGCCTCACTCGGGATCCATAAGCAAACATTCCCGAAAACACTACATAGCCAATGCAAATTACAAACTGACTTTACAAGCTTTGAACGGTTGCACAACAAAGGGGTAAAATGATCTACTACAGACCGAATATCTCTCATAAGTATCCACATGATATAATATTTATTTACAAGCCTAAAAATGAGATTGTTAAGCGTTTGATCGTCCCTTTATATGTTGAGCAAAGCATGAACGTACCAAAAGACATGGACATACATAAGCCTTACATCCAATATCCTGTTCAGAAGTTTGTTCATGACAATCGGGCTAGAATGATCGAGCATTACACCAAGAAGATCGAATATTGCAAGAGGTTAACATGTCAATGGATCGGGCAATACGCCGAAGGAGAGGATGATGCGCCGAAGGTTAAGACAAAGTGCTAGATGAACAAATGACATGCCAGACAACGTATGCTTCATGATTGTAATTGTTAAGTCTTGGTCAAAATAGATTAGAGTTTAATTGAGTTAGTTTTGGGTGTAACCATGCCAATATAATTAAGGGCCCATTGGGCTTGAATCGGGGCTGAATTAGGCCTATCGAAAGATCAATTCAATGACTTAAAGTTGGGCTAGATAGTGAAATCGCTTGTGAGCTAGAAAGTACGAAATATACTTTTTCAAAAAACCCGATAATGGTACTGCTAGGATCAGTAGTGGTACCGCCCAATGTTAAGCAGTGGTACCACCCAGACTAGTAGTGGTACCGCTAGGACATAGTCTCCTAGAGTGTATCAAGTGGTGGTACTTTCTAAGTAGGTAGTGGTATTGCCATTGCTTAAGGTGGCAGGCGATGGTACCGCTAGCACCTCGAAAACTTAGGGATTTAACTTTTTGGCTCCATTTTTAAAGCCATTTAGGGCCTACAAATACCCCACTCATTCTTGCTTGGGGCAGTAAGAAAAAGAGCAAGAAAGGGGAAAGAATTCTTGAAGATAAAAGTATTATAAACTTTCTTAAAGTGTTAAGCCTCTTCCTCCTAGAGTTTAGAAGTCTTTCTAAGGTAGGAGTGAGGTCTTGTTGTAAAAGGGAGGTGTAAATGTTCTCTCTTGAGCTTGTGAAAATGAGAAAGAGTTATAATAAGGGTAGTTGATCTTTGACCATTGAAAAGAAGATCGGTAGTGAAAGTCGGTGGCCTCGAGAGAAGAGGAATCGGGAGTGGACGTGGGTCAGGATGACTAAACCACTATAAATCAGTTTGTATTTTTCTTTATGCTTTTTATTCTTATTACTAATTGATTTACTTGCTCACTACTCTACTCACATTTTAAGTTAAATGTATTTCCAATACGGGTTTCATCGAACAAAAGTTTTTAAACTAAAGTTTTTCGAAAGCGCTAATTCACCCTCCCCTCCCCCCACTCCATTTTTAGTGCCTTTACGATCATAACAGTTAGTATCAGAGTTTGGTTCTCTCATTTAGCTTAATACCCAAGAGAGATTAAATGATTTTTTCTAGTAATCAAGAGGGTCATTCTATCACTCATCCTTCTATATTCAGACAAACTACACATATTGAAAAACATGAATACGAATTTTTTTGCTTTCTATGGATTTTGATTTATGGAACTTTGTTGGGTTTAGTTTTCAAAAACTCTCTAAACCAATGAATGAATGAATTGATTTTGAAAAGAAAATGTTTTCTTTAAATACTAAAGATATGAAAGCTTTATTTTGTACTTTAGACAAAAATGAGTTTAATCGTATTTCTATATGTGAAACTAGATATGATATTTAGTGCATACTTGAAGTTACTTATGAAGGTACAAGTAGAGTAAAAGAATTTAAGATTAATATTTTGGTATATAGTTTTGAATTATTTAGAATGAAGCCAAACGAAACCATTAGTGATATGTACACTCGTTTTATGAATGTTATCAATGGTTTAAAAGCTCTCAGTAAATGTTATAAGAATTTTGAATTGGTTAACAAAATTTTAAGTTTCCTTCCAAAAAGTTGGGATCCAAAGGTAACTGCAATTCAAGAAACAAATGACTTAAATTTCTTTCCTTTGGAAGAACTTATATAATCATTAATGACCTATGAAATGTCTTGTAAGGCATATAATGAACATGAGAACAACCATTCAAAGAACATGAAGGATATTATATTTAAAATCAAAGAAGACCACTTTAGCAAAAGCTAAGTGATGATAATGATATATAACTCAATACAAGAAAATTTAAAAAGTTCATAAAAAAGAACAAGACTAATTCTACAAAACGAGAATTTAAAAATAAACTAAAAAGGGATACAATTATTTGCTATGAATGCAAGAAACCAGAACACTTTAAAAGTGAGTGTTCATAACTAATGAAGAAAATGCTAGCACAAAAGAAGAAGAAAATACTCAATGTTACTTAGAACAAATCAAGTGTATAAGAAGACGAAGTGACGAACTACACATTGTTAGCTTTCGGCAATGAGGTATGTGACTCAAGTGGAATGTCTTTACCTTATGATGAATTACTTGATGCATTTCATGATTTATATGATAATCTTAAAATAGTTGATAAGAAATATAAATTACTAAAAAAGGATCATGTTTCTCTCTCTAGTAAATTTAATAAATTAAAAAATAAGTATGATAATTGCATGTTAACTTTTTGTACTAAATGTGAAGAGTTAGACTCAATCAAAAAATAAAATATATTATTACAATAAATATAAAAAAATTAAAATTAAAATAAATAATTAAATATAATTTTTGCTAATAAAGGTCATATACGTAGAAAAGAAGGAATCAGTTTTATAAGTAACACTCAACAAAAGCCAACTTCATTTATTAAAGAATCTATACATGTTCCCTCTAAAGTTAAATGTAATTTTTGTAGTAGATGTGGTTATTATATTTATATATGTTCATTTAAAAAGTATAGCTCTCATAAATTAGTTTGGGTTCCTAAAGGAACCATAAATAACTTAATACCAAAAGTCAAGATAGGTAGATCTAACCATGAGGGACCCAATGTTAAATGGGTACTTAGAATAAACCTATCTTTCTTATAGATATGTCTACAATCAAAAGCTACGAGCAAAAAATAATATTTTGATAGTGGATGCTCAAGCATATGACCAAAAAGATCCAACATACTTCTCAAAGCTCACTAGCCGAAACAACAATAATAAAGGAAAGATAATTAGAATTGAAATTATTGTAACAAATCAAATCTTTTGATTGAAGATGTTAGTAGATGGTTTAAAATATAACTTATTATGCATTAGTTAATTATATAATAAGTGATATAAAATTAAATTTGAATCTAATGCTTGCATCATTGAAGTGTTAGTAGATAGTTTAAAATATAACTCATTATGCATTAGTTAGTTATGTAATAAGTGATATAAAATTAAATTTAAATCTAATACTTGCATCATAGAGAAACTACATAAAAATCTATAATCGCTTTAAGGAACAATAATGGTTATATTATTGATCTATGAAACTTATTTTTTGATTTTAAATGATAATGCATGACTTTAGCATAGAAGACTAGGGCATGTCAGTATGAAATCAATCACATAAATTGAAACTAAAAGATGAATGTAGTTTTGTTGAAAATTTCTTTATCTCTAAAGTTTATCAAGTTTCAATAAGAGATTGATGAATCTATTTATATTATTTTTATAAATCTCTTAAACTAATAAAATGATTTTAAATTTTATAATTTGAATTCTTCTCTCCAAAGCAACTTGGATACATCTACTTCCAAAGAATCCTTACCCAAAGAATAGAAGTATGTAGATGCACATCCTAAGGAGCTAATCATTGAAGATACATCAAAAGGTATTCAAACTCGCTCTTCATTGAAAAATATTTATTTAAATGCATGAATTGAGAATTTTTACTATTTATTCTCGTATGATTATTTTATTTTATTAAAGAGAATATTAATCAAAATAAATCATGAATTTTCTTTTGATTTATTGGTATTCATGACTTAGAGATTTCTTATGTATGAATCAAGATCATTTACTATTTGATCTCCTATGATTCTTTCTTTTCACTATTTACGAAAGAAGAGATTTATTAAAATGAATCATGATCTTTTGGTATTCATGACTTGATCTTTCATGATTTAAATATATTTTATGTTATGATTTGAATATTGATGTAAATTTTATACCATTGTATCCTTCCGTTCTTTTTAGCAATGACAAAGGGGAAGAGGACTGCTAACTTGCACATCTCAAAGAGAAACAAAAACTTATTAGCTTATACATATCAAAGAGAAGCAAAAACTTACTAGCTTGTATACTTCAAAGAGAAATAATAAACTTGCACATTTCTCCTTTTTGTTGATGACAAAGAGGGAGAAGTTGAATGTAATCTTTGATGATTTGATTTGAAATTTTTATGATTTAGAATTATGCATGCAATGATATTTTAACACATATTATGATTTGAAATTATGCATGCAATGCTATCTTAACTCATGATTTGATATTATGATGCATGCAATAATAGTTTAACTATGCATATGAAGTGTGAAATGATCATTTTGATATGACCTTTACAAAGAAAGTTACTATCATTATTTTGACTTGAATTCAAAAACTAGCATTAGATAGGGGGAGTTTAGTTAAAACTCTGTCATTAATTGATTATTATCATAAAAAAGGGAAAGATTGTTGAATTCCAGAATTTGATGATGAAATCAATTGATGAGTTTGTGAACTAATGAGTGTTTAAGATAAGTGACATAGGAGAAACTTCGATTATAGACTTGGATCATTGAAGTAGAATCAAATGTTGGGCCGAAGAGCATCATGTCAGAGATTGGACGTCGAGTCAGCGGATTGGTCGACATGCTAAAGAATGGATTTCATGCCATGAGTTCGAGCATCAAGTTAGAAGGATCGGGCATTGCGCTAAGAAGATTGGATATTGTGAGAGGTCAACATACTGATCGATCGGGCAATACATCGAAGGAGAGGATAATGCATTAAAGGTTCAGATGAAGTACTAGATGAACAAATGACATGTTAGACAATGTAGGTATCATGATTATAATTGTTAAGTCTTGGTCAAAGTAGGTTAGAGTTTAATTGAGTTGATTTTGGGTGTAACTATGTCAACTTAATTAAGGGCCCATTGGGCCTGAATCAAGGTTAAATTAGGCCTATTAGAAGGCCAATTTAGTGACCTGAAGTTGGGCCAAGCAGTGGAACCGCTTGTGAGCTAGAAAATATGAAATGTACTTTTCAAGAAAACCCGATGTTGGTATCGCTAAGATCAACAGTGGTATTGCCTAGTGTCAAGTAGTGGTACCGTCCAAACTAGCGATGGTACTCTAGGACATAATCTTTCAAACTATGTCAAGAGGTGGTACCGCCTAGGCAGGCGGTGGTATCGCTAGTGCTAAGGGTGGCAAGCGGTCGTATTGCCAATACACCAAAAATCCAAGGATTTAAATTTTTGGCTTCATTTTATTAGGATCAAGTCGGTACTAAGAGGGGGGTGAATTAGTGCGTTTATAAAAATTATGACAATTTGAAAACTTTGTTCAATAAAGCCCGTATCAGAAAGATGTTAACTTGAAAACACATTCGTAATCGTAGTGAGAGTAAGAAATCAAATTTATAATATAAATGAAAAGCATAAAGTAAATATAAACCAGATTTTATAGTGGTTCGGTCGTAGTGACCTACATTCACTCATGATTCCTCTTCACTTGAGGCCACCTACTTTCACTACCGATCTTCTTTCAATGGATGAAGATCAACTACCCTTACAACTCTTTCTTATTTTCACAGGCTTAGAAGAGAACCTTTACACATCTCTTTTACAGCTCACTCCTCCCTTAAAAAAATTCTAACTCTTGGAGAAAAGACTCTAAATCCTAAGAGAGTTTTCAATTTTTCTCAAATATTCTTTCCCCCCTTTAAACTCAATTTCATTCTTGGCCAAGCATAATATCTGGGGTATTTATGGACCCCAAATAGCTTCAAAAATGAAGCAAAAAAGGTCTCTATCCTAGGTTTCCCCGGTCTTGGCGATACCACTGCCTTTGTTGGGTGATACTATCGCTTGCAGCACTGACACTGGGCGGTACTACTGCCCAATCTAGTGGTATCACCGTTAACATAGTCCGAGAGATTATGTTTGGGCAGTACTACTATTTGACATAGTTTGGGAGACTATGTTTGGGTGGTACCATCGCTCAGTCTAGCGGAACTACCGTCAGACCCTACTATAGACCACTAAATGGGCTAAACAATAGAACTAATTCAATCTTGATTCAGGCCCAATTGGCCCCTAATTGAGTTGGCATTATTTTAACCTAAAACCAACTCAATTAGACATAACTAACTAAATCTAAACACACACGATTACAAGCATGAATCCTATATTATACGACATGTCATTAGTTTATTCGGTGCATCGTTTGATCTTTTTAGCGCATCGTCCTCTCTTGTGGTGTATTGCTCAATCGACATGTTGACCTCCGTAATATCCGATCTCCTTAGTGCAATGTTCGATCCTTCTGGCCCAATGTCTGAATTCATGGCATGAAGCCTTCTACCGATATGTCGACCGATCCTTCGACTCGACGTCTAATCTTTTGACATGTCCTCCTGCTTTAATCAATTTTTCTTTTCTAATTAAAGTTAGTCCTGCATCACTTAAAATGCAAATTAGATTGTAAACTCATGAATTGATTTCATCATCAAAATATGTGATTCAATAATCTCCCTTTTTTTTATGATGACAACCAATTGATGATGGAGTTTAAAGTAAACTCCCCCTATCAATATGTTATATTAAAATACAGTATCATTCAAATAAATGATGACTTTTTAGTCTGATTTTAATCATATCATATGCAATGCATCATGTACATCATCATAATAAATCATGTAGAATTATTTTGTATTGTCGTAATTTTTTATCGTAGTTTTTAAATCTATGTTAGGAACGAGTCGACACTAAAAGGGGGGATGAATTAGTGCAGCGGATAAAATCGTGTTGGTTAAAAAATCTTTCGTTTGATTAAAGCCATTTTGGAAAGATATTAACTTGAAATCATATGAAAATGTAGTGAAGGAGGAATTCAATTTATAATAAAGATAAATAGCAAGAAGTAAATGCAAACCAGATTTTTATAGTGGTTCGGTCGTCGTGACCTACATCCACTCCCGATTCCTCTTTCGTCGAGGCTACCAGCATCCACTAACGGTCTTCCTTCAATAGGTGAAGACCAACTACCCTTTTACACCCCTCTTCTCCTTTTCATAGGTTTAGGAGATGACCTTTATAACCCCCTTTTACAAAGCTTCCCTCACATTCTCCCTTAGAATGGTCTCTAAACTTTAGGAGGAGAGACTCTACACTTTACAAGGGTTTTCAACTTTAGAAACATAGAGTTTTTGATCACCTTTCTTTCTACTCTATGCAAGAATAGCTGGGGTATTTATAGACCCTAAATGACTTCAAAACTTGGAGTCAAAATTCAAATCCCCGAGATTTTGGGGTATGGGCGGTACCATTGCCTGTAGCCTAACACTAGGCAGTACCACCGCCTAGTCTGGTTATGCCACCTCCTGACACAATGTCACTAGGCGGTACCACCACCCAGTTTGGTGGTACCACCGCTTGACAGCCTCGGAGACCAAGTTTTTTGAGTTTTCTAACTCACAGGCGGTTCTATCGCCTGTTCTGGTGGTGCCATCGCTTCGCCCAATATTTGGGTCATTGAATGGGCCTCCCAATGAGCCCAAATCACTCCCAATTTAAGAACAATTAGCCCTTAATTGAGTTGGTATTGTATCATCCCAATACCGACTCAATTAGACCTAAACTAACTAAATCTAGGCATAAACAATTACAAGCGAGTCCCATATTGTCTGGCATATCATTGGTTTATCCGACGCTTCGTTCGATCCTTCGGCATATTGTCATCTTTTACGGCCTTTTGCCCAATCGGTATGTTGACTCTACAACTCCGATATCCTTGGTGTAATATCCACTCTTCTAGGCCTGATGCCCGAATTCACGGTACGAAGTCTTTTACCGACACGTCAACCATTCCTTCGGCCCGACGTCTAATCTTCTGACATGTTTGCTCCGACCCAACATCTAATTCCTCTTGCTTTAATCGATTTGCCTTTTTTAATCGAAGCTAGTCCTACATCACTCAAACACATATTAGATCACAAAGACTATCAATTGGTTTCATCATCAAAATCCGAGATTCAACAATCTCCCCCTTTTTGATAATGACAACCAATTGATGATGGAGTTAACCTTAACTCCCCCTATCAATATGCCATATTTATAGAACACTTGAATTCAAAAATCCAAACAACATGTTATCATAAAATCATACATAACATTATCATACTTCTCCCCCTTTGTCATCAACAAAATAGAGAAGTATATTTAGCAAGTTTCAAATCATTGCATTATAAATATAATCTCAAGTTTAGAACATGCAAGTTAGCAATTTTTAGGGATGTGCAAGTTTAGCTTGTTTGCTTTTCTTAAGATAGCAACTTTTTACTTCTCTTTATATTACTAGCTAGCAATTCTAGCAAGTTTTACATCATGCAAGCTTGCAATTTTTACGATATGCAAGTTAACAAATTTGCTTTTCTTTGCGATGTGCAAGATAGCATATTTTTGCATCTTCTTGAAATATACAAGCTAGCAAACTTAGTGATGTTCAAGATAGCAAGTTCTTTCTTCTCTTTTGAGAAGTTCAAGCTAGCAATTTTACTTCCTTACAAGTTTTTCATCTCATAATTTATAAGCTAGCAAATTTTATATATATTAGAACAAGCAAGCTAGCAAAGTTTTGCTTCTTTTGCAATGTGCAAGTTTGTAATTTTTGCTTCTATTTGAGTTGAGTAATCTAGTAAGTTTTGCTGCCCCTTTTGTCACTGTCAAATAGAAGGGAAGAATAAAATGTTGTAATTCTTTTCTCTTTACTTCAATCATCAAATCATGATAAAGATAAAGTATCATTCTTAATTCAATATGTTTGTGCATCATTATAGTTTCAAATTAAAACATACATGATTTTAAAATCTTACATTTCATCCTTACTTCATGCATGATACCAAAAATAAATCATCACTATGGGCATATCATACATGATACTCAAGCATTCATGATATATCATTTTAGCAATAAATCATAGTATTGCATGGATCATTCAAAATCATAAACAATTCAAATTATGATGGTATCAAAATGTCAAATTACATTACATCCTACCATGCATGATCATAACTTCTCATTTGTATGCATCAACATAAATTCATGAGTATTTCATGCATAATTTCATATCATTACATGAAGAATATCAAGAGAATTTCGGTGATGAGATATACTTTATGAATAAAATAAATTATAAAATTCATATCATGAAAGATAAGATTGTTGAATCTCAAATTTTGATGATGAAGTTAATTGTAATTTGTTTGATCTAATCTATATATTGAGAAAAGTGTGCCAGATTAACTATGATGGCAGTAAGACATAAAGAAGGTGTTGTGCTGGAGTCAAGATCGAGATCACGTTGGGAGTTCGAGAGTTTGATGGAAGTCCGGACGTTCTGTCATGGACTTAGCTAGTTTTGCCTAAGTCGTGCGGCACCCTTGCGTGTCCGTGCGCAAGAGTCAGCCTCCCTGAAACCTCCCATGGTCCCTTAGGACCTACAAAAGAGAAAACGGGTTAGAGAAAACGCCTCACTCGGGATCCATAAGCAATCATCTCCGGAAACACTTCTTAGACAATGCAAATTACAAACAAACTTTACAAGCTCTGAACAGTTGCACAACAAAGGGGTAAAATGGTCCACTACAGACCGAAGTAAAATTGGACTATTAAGCCTTCAGCCGTCCCTTTACATGTTGTTTAAAGCATGAATATACCAAAAGACACGGACATACATAAGCATTACATCAAACATCCTATTTTGAAGTTTGTCCGTGACATTCTCCCCCACTTATTCCTTCGACGTCCTCGTCGAAGCCTTTGCCGACACTACAACTCCTCGCCTTTGCTGAGTCTTCAATCTTCTACTCCAGCTGTAATGCGCCTCTAGGCTCCCAACTGCACTCCGCTGCTGTTTTTGAGTAGTCGAACATTTGATCCGCCATACTGTTTCAACTCGCCAATGACTCTGACTTTAGTGTGGGGTTGGCTGAGTTGTGTTGATCCCTGTTGGTTCCTGCGGATCCTCCAGATGAAGGAAAAGACCATCCTTACTATGCGTCAGTCTCTCAAATGCCTCATGATGCTTAAATTGGGTGGATGCTTGTTGGAGCTTTAACGAGCATCGCCTCGCAA
This sequence comes from Musa balbisiana, assembly GCA_004837865.1. NCBI lineage: Eukaryota > Viridiplantae > Streptophyta > Magnoliopsida > Zingiberales > Musaceae > Musa > Musa balbisiana. Next base: position 17,092,346 of record CM017196.1, on the reverse strand, counting down.
ACTTTTGAAGTTTTGGGTCCTTTCTCCACAAAATTTATTCATCAACTCTTCTTTCACTTAGTTGTCATTTCTAAGTAAATTCGTATCACTTCCGCTTTCGATTGGCATTCTGTTGGGAAATGAAGTGAATAATCTACTCTCAGTAGCACTGATCACCATTGGTGATGATTTGACACCTATTGTCTTCTAATATTTTTGAAGGGCCTTTGAACCTGTGTAGAGCTCCTCTACTGGATAGATAAGAGAATTGGGGTACTCGGTTTTGCCCATTCTCTTAAGAGTTGAGAAGACAATGGTTACTTGACTTCGCCCGCCTCCTCAAGGGTTGTACTCAATGCATCAAGCTGGTTACTGGCCTTCACCTACTCTTTGCTCACACTTCTGAAGTACTCAAAGTGTTTGCACTCCTTGCATTGAGTTAGTTATTGTGATTCACCTTTAACATGATATTCAAAGCAATCAAACACCCTCTTATTACTTCGACTAAGTTCGATGATATGGATAAAACAACGCAAATTTTGGATCAAAAAACGTATAGGAATGATAGGGCTCTCTCTACCTCAACACCGGCTACTAGACTACCCGTATATTATTTTAGTGGTGGACTTGTGCTAGGTTTCAATCTACTCCTACATTATCTCATCTCAAGAGTGTTAAAAGAATAATTTTAGAATATCTTAAAGAACTCCAATTTAGGACTTTGGTTCCGACATTAGAAAAATTCATTTAATAATAGCTTATGCAGATGCCGATTTTGGTGATGAAGGATAGTAGAAAGTACTCCCGGCGACATGCCCAATTTTTAGGACATTGCACTTGATTTCTTCTGACTTCCAAAAACAAAATTCAGTTGCCCTATCTACGGCGGACCGAATACATCGCTGCAGTGCATGTTGTTGCCACAAATTTGTTTGGATGAAAAATTACTTAGAAGATTAATGGAATCACGTGAAAACATCCCATACTGTGTTATAATACAAGTGCCATATTCTTAACCAAAAATCCAATTCAGCACTCTAACTAAGCATATCGACGTTAGACAGCATTTCATTCATACGCGATCATTCTTAACAATATGTTTTCTAGAATTCATTGACACAAAGCATCAATTGGCAGACATCTTTACAAAAGCTTGTAAATGAAGACCAATTTGAATTTATTAGAAGGAACTAGGCATGTTTAAAATTGTCCTAAGCATGTACTTTCCGAAAAGTTTTCATCCCTTTCCCTTCCTTGTAGATTTGATCATTCTCTTTCAATTCAAAAAGAAATGTTTATCCTAACATCTCGGAAAAATAAAAAAATAATAATAAAAAAAGGGGACGAGAAGGAATGAAATTTTTTTTTTCGCGGCATGCCAGCGGTGCACGGCCAGAAACCATCGTAGCACCGCCAGAACCAGCTGTAGCACCGCCTGAGCGTTCAGTCCTAGGCGGTGGCACCGCCCGATTTTGGCGGTGGCACCGCCCGAGATCCCCTATATAAATCTTAGTTAGGGCCGGCGGTTGACACCGCCCCCAACCCGTGAGAACCTGCCTCAACCCTCTCTCAACCTCTCTAAGCCTCATTCTAACATTTTAGAAGCCTTAGAAAGGATTTTTGTGGTCCAAGCTCTCCATCCTTCAAGAATTCTCATAAGGGAAAATTCCTGAAATTTTCTTCTTCCTCTTGGGCATTATTTTCCCTACCCTTTACGGTAATATTTTGATCCATCATCTTGTCTAGATAAGGCCCTAAGAGATCAAAAGGAAAAATGTTGTAGGAGATTCATATGACAAAATCTTTTTAAATCTAAGAAGTACACTAATTTCCAAATTTCAAACAAGAACTATACATAAGTGTAACCACGTTGATCTCATGACTAGAAACATATAAACCATTAGTGGTTTGCACATTTAGATGCCTTACCTCGCCTACAAACTCAATGAACCATTATCCTAGGTCGTTAGGGCTATTTATGCACACTTGTGTGTTGACAACTAACGCCTAAGTACTGACCTTTTACAGGAACAACAGATTAGAATCTTTGACGCACTATTTTGTGAAATTATTGGACTCATTGAAAAAGATAGGGCTGTTCTTTTAGAGTATGTGATGTACATATAATCGGACACTTACTCTTCAAGCGTAAAACTATTTTTTGCAAATCGAACCTCGACAATACGACCCAATAGCTGCAACACTTACACCCTTAACTCTAAAATTCTTCATCCATCATAACAAGCATCGTATTTCCTAAACAATTTCATTTGTATGAATAAGTCAAACTAGAGATGATCACAATGTATTGGATTATGACCCGTTCAACTAACTGCTTTGATACTCATCCGGCAACACATGCGGATATTATAGCTAAAGACGGTATGTTATCCTATGGGGGGTTAATCACCGACTACTTACCGCATGCCTTTGTACCCACCCGATGAAGATACAATTCAAAGTGATCGATATAACAGCATCACATAATCTATTGAAAGACTTCGGGCCCTTTAGCAACGGTATATGGGTTGATGCAACCTAGAAGAAACTGATCCAATGCCTCCACCAGTAGAACACCCTAACAACCAATTTTATGGGAAATGAATCTGCGCTCCTCCGATCCTTTTGGCGCAGCAACCTTCAGCTCCTGCTTCAATCCCTAACGAACTCCTTTTGGCAGAATTGTATCAGATCAATACGACAACACGACCACATCAAACACAGCAAAAGCAATTCAAACCACAATTTTGAAATTTGCAGGAACCGGAAATGAATCAAAAAATAGAGTTGTCACTGTATGCAGCACTATACTTTCTCCTAAGAATTAATCAAGTATCTTTTCTCTTGACAGCGATCTTTGGTCATCTTCTTTCTTGAATGATGTTGAACTTCTTTTGTATGTATTTGAATGATGTTGAACCTTTCTTTTTGATGTATTTTAATGAAAGAAAAGTTTTAATTCTGAGTTTTTTTTTAACTTAAATTCTATAGTAGTGTTGAATTCCTTTGCTTATAATCCAATTAACGCTTAAGAAAGACACTCTCCTTTTGGTTGATGACAAAGTGAGAATATGGTAAATTGATAATTGGCTATGTCCGAAAAATTGCCACATTTTGCATTATGCCAGATTGCAATCATGTTAAGATATCAGACAATTGCATGTGCATCTACTTTGATCTCTCCATTGATGAATCGCTCGATACTATCTTTTACACTTGAAATGCAAAAATTGAAAATGGTGTCAATCCTTGACATCTTTTCCAATAGAATACATCATGATAGACATCATGATGAGTATTGACTAAGGTTAGCCGCTTAACTTATCATATGTCTAGATGTTTAACTGCTTTTGAGGATGCAGGTTCTACCGATCAGGATTAGCGTTGAACGCAGGATGAATAGCTTTGCGCCTAGTGATTACGAGGATAATTGGAATGGTATAATACATTCGGACGGTCGGGCATCGGGCCAATGAGAGCGAATTGCACCAAGGATTATCGGGGGTTGCGGAGTCACCCGCCGAGGGGCAACAACTCGCAAAGGTCCTATGCCCTTAAGACATCGGACGAAGCGCCAACCAATGACTGCCGGGCACATAATGTCAAATTCGCGTTGTAGAATTGTCTAGATCGGATTAGAGTTTTGGCTTGGGTGTGCAGGATTAACTACGATAACGATGAAGACATAACGCGAAAAAACAAAGTTCCTAGTCAGCGCGAAGGTTCGTGGGGGGGATTTCGAAGATTTCGACGGAGTCCGAATGTTCGTCGTAATGCTATCGACTAGCCGAAATGACTAGGAGTTTGTCCGTGGGTTTTCGAAAGCTCCGAAGGTTCGTCGAAGTTCACAATAGTCACCGCTAAAAGATCATAGCTTGCCGAGAAGCTTGTCGGAAATCGCCAAGATCAAACGTGAAGTCTAGGAGCTTGCCGGGAGTCCTCAGAATGGTTTCCGAGAGTTTATCGGCAGACCCGCCGGAAGTTCTCCGAAAGCTCTCCGATAAGTCTGATTTATGGACTTTGTATAGCTTAAAATAATCTTTAAATTTGTTATTAGCACTTCATTAGGGCTGAATTAGTTTAATCCTATGACCCAAGTGTCCAAGTTCGCCCAAGTTACGGACTGGTTTGGCCATTTGAGCCCAAAGCTATTGAGCTAAATATGGAGGGTGCGGGCCGCCCAGATCCGAGAGCTGGGTGGTGGCAACCGACCTAGGCGGGCGGTTGCACCGCCCTCACCCTAGATGCTGGTCGCGGTGGCAAGCATCCCGGGGCCAGCAGCGGGAACATAAGAGAATTTCAAATTTTTGGAGCCCAAATTGAATCCTCTGAGGCCGTATAAATACCCTCCATTCTCAGCAGAGAGACCACTTTTTGAGCCCAAGATGATTGAATGACGAAAAGGTCCTTATAAAAGTCTTAGCAATCCTTGGTTTTCCATTTGCTCTGTTCACCTCCTATCTTTCTTGAAAATCTGTAAGAAAGTGTGACTGCTGTCAGAGTTGTAATAGGGGTAGTTACCCTTTAACCTATTTCACGTAATTTGGCTAGTGCATGTGGGAGCTCTTTCTTCGAAGAGGTGGCCGCGCAAGTGGATGTAGGTCAATTTGACCGAAACCACTTTAAAACTCGTAATCTCGTAGGTTTTTCCTTTTCCCTTTGTCTGCGATTTCACATTTGACTCTGGCAAACTTTCTTACTGTTCGATTTATTTATACTCATTCCTTAGTCTGGCCTCGGGATCTATACGAATATGACGGCTTTCAAGTTCAATTTTTGTACCGTACGAAAAGATATTATAAAACCGACATTTTAATTCCTCTGCACTAATTCCCCCCCCCCCCTCTTAGTGCGCTTGAATCCTGACACTTGGTATCAGCAGCCTCGTTTTTCCTTCATTCGATTTCACCCCGAGAGAAATGGCTCTTCATGGCTTCAAGAGGGCTTTTCGGTTTTTTCATCCACCCGTTGTTTAACGATTGGACTACACTTATTGGAAACTCGAATGAGTTTTTCTTGATTTCATGAATTGGATTTATGGAATATTGTTGAACATTGGGTTCACCTTCCTCTAAACCGATGACCGAATGGTCGGATTTAGAGAAGAAGTATTTTTCTTTAAAACGCCAGGCCTCTGAATGCTTATTTTCGCTTTGGACAAAATGATTCAATCGGATTCTATGTTCGCAATGGCTTTGATATTTTGGGCGAACACGTTGAAATCACCACGAGGAACTAGTAGAGTCCAAAGACTCGAAGTTAACATTTTATTGCATACTTTTTGGTTTTTTTTCGAATGCCACCAGCGAGACTCTAGGCGACAGTAATCCAACCCCTTTCACGGATGTCGTCAATATCAGAGTTCTGTTATCCTTTTTCGAATTTGCGCTCGTAAGTAAGATCTTAAGATCCCTTCCAAAAAAGTTGGGATCCTAAAATACCCGCAATACAAGAGACAAAAAATTATAACAATATATTTCCATTAGAAATGATTGGGTCATTACTGCCTATGAAATGACAATTTGTGAACCTTTTGAACCCGATGAGCACTTGAAACCACCTTCCAAAGATAGGAAGCATTGGAACCTCCGACAAATAATACCACTTGAGCGATGACTTCAAGTGATGGAGGAAATGATAACTTGCTTCGCACACTCAATATTACTATTCATTAAACAAAAAATTCTAAATAAACATGAACGTGAACGGAGGAAGCGGCCAAGCAGCGTCAGGCAACCAATGATGAAACAGAACACCTTCCAAATGTGAAACGACGATGGGCTTTAACGCCCTTCCGACTACAAGGTAAGTAACTCACTCTCTTGAATTATTATTGAAATACTTGATTTTTCATGATGCTTAATTCTATAGTATGATAGGAAATACAAATGTTTTCAAAATTATATCCATGTTTTTCTTTTTAGCATCTTGAAAATTAAAAATTTGATCATGAAAAAGATATTGCTTAAGGTTTTCCTGCAGTTATGTTTTGCAATATTGAATGATGTATGCAACATTAGGGATGTATATTCTAATATTATGACTAATTCTTAGGATTAATCCGGCATGTCTATCTTGATGATTTTTGTCATGCATGAGTTTTTTGAGGGAAATGTTGATTTGCAACTCGCATTTTCGATACATGTTTTTGGCCTAAAATCATTATTTAATTATGCATTCAGATGACATTCCACACTATAAGATGAACTAGTGCATGTACTCTAGGTAGGATTTCTTGATATCTTTGAATGATAATTGATATCATGATGTTTGATTCTTGACGGCTGTCTTGACGAAACTTATGTTTCATTTTAAATGATGATTAAATGTTTTTAAGAAGAAAATAATGTTATTTTGGATGTATTTTCCAATTTTTGATTGATACCATGCTGGAATGTCTTAATGAAAATATAAAGACGTTTGATATCATGCGTAATGATGATGTAGGATCTTGTATCAAAACTAAGCTTGAAAAGTTGATTCCACCTAAAAAGAAAATGCATGACTACACCAAACAAAATGATACTTGATGAAAATCTTTATAAATCAATTTGATGATGCATAATGAGTACTTATGTATGAAAATATTATATTTTTGAAACCTGCTGTATGTCATGCATACGATCTGCTTAATAGCTTGCGAAATTATTGGCATGATGAGTCTTGAGATTATGGATTATCATTTTTACGGTAATGAAATGGCTTTTTCGTTTGGACCATTGATGCATAGTTTTTTTTATTTGGCATAATGAAATAATCACATGAATAGAAACACGTTAAAAGAAAATATTATCATGGGAATTAAATCATGAATCTATTGTTTCACTTTGTGATCTCTGAAAAATGGATCTTGATTTGAGATTAATGTAAATGAGCTTTAGCTTTATTTCTCAAATTTGTAATGAGATTTCTATGCTTACTTCAAGATTTTATATGCTTGAAATTGAAATCTTTTTCCTCCTCCTAAGGTTCTTTTACGATTTACTAAAAGAATACCTTCCACATTCAGACTTAAAAATTTCTTTTGATAGGCTTTATTATTTGATCTCCTAAGATTTTTTCTTTTGCTTATTTTAAGGAGGTTTTTTCCAAGAAATCAGTCCTTTTGGTATAAACACTATTCTAATCCTTATGATATTATTTTTATATGCAATTGCTTGTATTCATGAAATATTCAGCCATCACCCCTTAATTCTTCCTGATATTCCTATGTGGATGAATGAAATTATTGCATGAAAACCAAATTAAAGTTAATTATCATCATGAGAGATGTAAGAATCTTGACATTTAGATACTTCATTTGAAAGTTATGATCATACCTGCAAGCGGCAATTTTGACAGATGAATACATGATGATTTGAAATGTTTATGATTTGAAATGATGCTAGCTTTTTATTATGCTGATGGTATGTGATATAATTGCATAATGCTGTGTACATGATGCTTTACATGATAAATGTTTGGGTACCCAACAATCATACGAGATTAATACTTAAAATTTTGATTTATTTTCTGTAATCATGAATCCTTTATTACATACATGCAATAGTGAACATATTTAAAATAAATGTTTGAATCATTTTTTTTTGTGCATATTCGTTTATAGTGCTGATTGAAATACTATGGAAGATAAACATGAGATTGTCCTATATGCAAATTTTATGATCTCATGATGTGTAACTGAAATAATGGAGTAGACTATTGATGTATTATAAATGATGATTTGATAATATGCATGAAATACTATGATTATTTTGATGCATCCAAAATGACAGTTTTGTCATTCATGTAGATATAATTTGCAATTGATACCATCATGATAATAAACTTTAGGAATTTTCCAATGAGGCATGCAATACTTGTCTCTAATTATGATGTGATGTAATTGTATTGATGTAAATCATGATTTAAATACTATGAGTTGTTGCTAAAATAAGAGATTAGAAATGTTGATTTAATGTTTTGTGTCATGAATGCCGAAATGATGAATGTGGTATCATGATCAAAATGTTATAAATAGTTAAAAATTTTAGTATCATTATGATATCCGCAATTCAATAATGATATATATATCCAACATAGATATGTTTTCTCCTCCCATTTCATTTTTACAGTTGCGATTGAATAGTGGAACGGTCGATATTCATTCTTCTTTTTTTTGTCCTATCTCCTCCTTTGCCGACTCAAACCAGAGGAATGTCCTTCATTTCATTTAATTGTATCTTTATCCTATCTTTTTTTTACTCTTAGGCCGATCGCTATAGACTTCGAATTAACAGAATAAAATTAACTTCATATGAATGATTGCTTTCCTATAATACGTTTCCTAAATTTCTATAACGGCTTTAAAAATAATTCGTTTTAAGACATAATTAGATTTTTTCTAATCAAAATTTCCAATTTACCAATTTTATATTCTTCTATTATCATTAATATAAGTAAAAGTAAAATATAATTAAATAAAGTAAATAAATTAGAATATAATTCATAATACACATGTTGTATATTTAGTTTAGATCTAGTTAGAATAGCAGGAAGAATAGTCAGAATTCTTATTAGAGTTATTTCTAGTATATAGTTTGTTAAGTAAATTATTTAAGATATTATATAGTTTATAAGTCCCAAGTATACTTATACCGAATAGAGGAACATACTATAAGTTATCTAGTTTAGTTCAGAGTTTAATATTCAACGAATAGCTAATCTATAATATCAGCTAATGCTAACATCCGGTAGTTCCTTCCTCAATTTCTATATCATTTCTGTTATGTTATTTGATGCCCTCTTAGCGCAAGGTTAGAGCATCGCATTTGTAGGCGATGTCAGATCGTTCGACTCCTTAGCCGCTTTTCTCATCGATTTTCCGTGATTGATAATCTCTCTCCTCCTTTTCCCATATTTTTATGTCCGTGGTAACTTGCAACCATGCCCAAAAAAGTATTGGGAACAATTAATCTCCTCTCGTCTTCTACCGAACAAATCATAAAACGGATCTGCACTTCCTTAATACAAAAATCCGGATATTGATACAATTTATTTTATTCTACTTTGTAGTATTCGGTAATTTAGCTTTGCTTTGTTTATCCCTTAGGTTTCAGTCCTTATTTATAGTTTCATTGTCCATTTTTTTATTCTGAAAAATGAAATTTCAATAAAATCAATAAATAAAAAAGGAGTCTTTATGTCTAGTTACCGAGGACCTCGTTTCAAACAAATACGCGTCTTGGGTTTAACCGGACTACCTAGTAAAAGACTAGTCCGATGTGATCTTAACACCATTGCGTTCTGGGAAAAGACGCAGTATCGTATTCGTCTAGAAGAAAACAGAATTGCGTGTTGTCATTATGGTCTGACAAGCGACAATTACTTGATATGTTGCATACGCTGGAAGCCCACAGGGTCACAGGTTCGTTTTCTACAATTACTTGAGATGCGTTTTGGTATACTCCTTTTCCGATTGGGTATGGTGCTTCGACATGCCTGGAGCCAGCAATTAGTTAACCATAGACCTATTTTAGTTAATTGTGCCCGTATAGTGGGATTATACTCAAGTTATCGTTGTAACCCCCAATATTATTACTACTCAGGAGAACAAGATCGAAAGCTCTGATTCAAAATTGATATTGCTTTTATCATCCCCCCCGAGGAATTGCCAAACACCTTTGCTGTGTGACGTCTCCAAGATAAAGATAGTAATCAAAATAATAGATAGTACATGGATCGATTTGAAAATAATGAGTTTTTAGTCGTAGAATACTATTCCGGCAACTTGAACCTACGAAATAACAAAGAAATTTTCAGAGAATTTTTTCTCTTTTCGCCGAGATAAAAATAAATAGATCTAGGCTGATCCGCATTTTCTCATTCACGGTATCACAAATGGATCAGCATAAGATGTTTTTTTGCTCTGCTTTTTTCCGATATTTGTATTTTACGTACCACTTAATGTAAATTAGGAAAGAGCATTTCCTTCACAAAAGGTCAGGTCCTCTTGTTGGATGATGGTAGCAATTTGTTATTTGATTTGATATATGGTGTTCGTAACGTTGGTAGATTAAGCGAACGGAACGAGAGGGATTCGAACCCCACCCTCGGTCAACACAAAGCCTACATAGCAGTTTCCCAAGCTCCGGCCTTGAACCACTCGGCCATCTTTCCTACATATGCTTAGTATTGGACCAGAAACCGAGTGAATAGGAGTCTTCCATATATCAGTAGGTACGACTGATAATGGTTCCATAGGAATAATTCCTTCAAAATTTCCTATTTCTCAAACAACACTGCTCCATCATCAGCTACCCCATAGATCTAGTAAACAAATTTATGAATAGTCCCATGGATTTTCTATTTCAATGGTATGGCATGGCGATCCATGTTATGCAAAAAAAACAAACTGGATGCTTACCTTACCTACTCTATTTTTTTTTAATGCTTGTATTTCATTCTTTTTCTCTTTTCCTCTTTGATATACCACATAAAACCTTCTCGAGTTACAGCAATCCACCATAAAATAAAGTCCTTTGTTTATTCAACTTAGATGAATAGTAATAGTTCCGTTCATTTTTATACTACGAAATTGAATGAAATCCTCCAAATTTCCTATCTCTCCCTTGCCCAATCCAAACAAAAGGGACACTTTGAACAAAAGTAGCACATCTTTTTTGTTAGAATAGTCTTTTGTATGTTATTCTACGTACAATCCTTTAGTTTGCGAGATCATTTACCCCCCTCGGGAATGAAAAGAATTATAATTTATAAATGGATTGTTAATTAGCCTAGATCTCGGATAAATGCCAATTTTTTGATAAGACCTCTTCAATATTGTAGCCAATATCTTATTACTAATAATTTCCGACAACTTCCGGGAAAAAAAGCATTTACCTATTACGAGATGGTGCATTGTATGTCTTTTTTCTTGTTTTTTGTTAGTCTAGTCGTCCGCAGTATTACGAAAAGAAAAGGGACGTTCGATGAAAGAACCAAAATTTTTGAATAAACTCCGCTTGGTGAAGTGTGAATTTGGAGATAGAAACAATTCTTTCTGTCGTGAAGCCTCGATGGATGCAGCCTCATATGCTCAATTTTGTCGATTTAGTATTAGCGAAAGGTTACACCTATAGGTTCCGTATTGCCGTCAAATCCTACTCACTATACCAATAGGCGGCATGTGTAATAAGCACTACACCTATGATCAACACACAAAAACTTTGTTTTATAAATTACCCTTTTCCTTATGGTATCGGGGCTAACAAGACTTGTTGGACAACAAACATCCACTTCGTTCGTACTTTGGGTACCCTTATAACCATCAAATATCTGTTGAGTGACTAATTCCGGAACGCGGTGGCGTTGAGACAAAAAGGAAAGTTGGGGGGGGCCCTGGAGTTACCATTACCATCTAGACCTACGAATTTGGTGTTAAGTAAAAAAACTCTTGCGGTAAGCTGCTACGAAAATTTTCTTTAAAAATACCAGCCTGGTCAGTTCTAATGAGAATAGGCAATTTTAATGCCTGGATATTCCTTTAGTACTATCACAGAAGGGGAGGAGCCTTATGAAATAAATCTCACGTACGTTTCGGAACGGAGATTCTTTGAATAGATGAACGCCCGTAACGGATTGTTTGCTCAATCCGACGGAATTTATGCGAAGCTTAACAGATTTATTATAAGCTACGCGACCAAAATTGTATCCCATTCGAAGTTATTACTCTATAACATAGGCCTATACCACAAGCACGAAGCATAAAAAGGCTTTGGGAATATTATTTCCGGGCACTAAACGAAACCGCTTTCTTACCACAAGCTTTTCATAATATTGCCCGTGATCTGTTCATTACGTGCGACTATCGCCACTATAGAAAGAGGAAAAAGATCCAATCGACTAGTAAAAGAACTAGATAAAATAGGCTTTCTACCAATGCATCTCTAAGCAATCGATTTTTTACAGCTGTAGCAATAAAGAACTTCACGAGAACCAAAATAGGAAGAAATAGATACAGCCTATATACTATACTCTAGGGATAAAGGATTGATTGAATAGACAGGCACCGTAAAGATCAATTAACAAACGATTGGGTCGTAGAGTTAAAACTTTGCTTTGCTTACTTATGCCTAAATACTGGTATAAAGTTAGACTCAACTTATGGAAGAGAGTCGATCCACTACAGTATTGATTAACGTGTAGCATCAGATCCCAAGATAGTAAAGTTCTTTTTTCTATCTATGGAGTGAAAGTCTTTTTCACAGATTCTATATCTATATAATTTCATATATGAAACCGAGATCGTTACCTTTCAGAAAATGCTAACACTATATACCCTATCTATAAGGATATAGGGGCGATTCTAATGCTTCATATCTTCTGAAGGTGCGGAGAAAAGACAAAACTTGTTATTGATCAAAAAAATTTAGAAGTTTTAAAACTTATGTAATTAACTTCTTCTGGCTAACCCAACAAAATTGGAAAAAAGGGATACATTTCTTGCACAATCTAATTCAGTTGCATGGGTAGATTAAGATTGGGCGGAAACAAGTAAAAAGAATCGATTTCGGGGGGAGCCCGTGAGGTAGAACCCCAAGTACGGTTCTAAGGAAGGAACCAACCTTTCCGCCGGGGGAACAGCCATTCTACAGGGTGATTCTGAAATTGCGGAGCATTGGTTCGATCAAGCTGCTGAGTTTGGAACAGCTCTAAGCTCTTAGTCCAGGTATTAATATTGAAGCACTTATTGGTTGAAGATCACGAGGCGTTCGACTAAAACCACTCTCTTTTTTAATTCATTAAAATTAGTTGTTTGGATCCATCAATCAAATAAAATAGATCGTTCCCATGAAAAGATCCGATCAGATTTTATATATCCCTTCCTTTTCAAAATCTTGTGAGGGTATCTCGTAGGGATAATGATCCAAAAACAAAAAAAAACAAAAACAAAAAAAAAAAAATACATATAGAATAAACTAATTAACGCTAATAAAGTCCCTTCGAATGACTAAATACGATAAGATCTAGGAATTGATCTTAGTAATTCTAATGATGGCCTTGTGATTTAATTTAGAGTACGTATAAGATATTCCCTGGAAGTAGATTCAATATGGTATTATACATTCAGATATAAGTAACCTCTAGTTTGCCACACAAAAAAATAGTTTTTCGTCATGCTGGGAAAGGACTTTCCCTAGCGAAGGGGTGCCGTTGGGCCCCTAATCGTTATGTCATAATAGATTCCGCCCTTTCCTCGGATTGACTCTTCATATCATTAATTTGCTTATTGAATAACTAATAATTGCTCTAGTGAATACTAAATAACATAGATGGATGGGCTGATAGGCAAGAAAGGGACTATCATAACATAAGTAAAATAGCGTCTTTCAGAGAGGTTCCCTAAAACTGTTGGCGGTCTCTTTGTATGTTTGTCCGGAAAGAGTAGACTTAATGATTATTCGTTCGCCGAACCAGAAGTGAAAATTGTTGTAGATAGGGGCGCGCCATAAAAACGTCTTTTCGAAGGAATGGGCCACGACCCGGCCATTTCTCAGGAAACAGCTAAGGCCCTGATACTACCACTTGATCTGGAACATACATGCTGATGCTCACGATTTCGATATTCATACCAGTGATTTTGATGAGATCTCTCGAAAATATTTAGTGCTGCATGTTGGTCAACTCTCCATTATCTTCTTTGGCTGAGTGGCATGTACTTCCATTGCGCCCGTTTTTCCAATTATGAGCATGGCTAATTGATCCTCCTCACATTTGCACCCAGTGACCAGATTAGTTTGGCCATTATTAGGTGAGAAATTTGAATGGGTTGATGTGGGTGGAGGTTTCCGAGGAATACAAATAACCTCCGGATTTTTTCAGATTTGGCGAGCATTGGAATAACAGTTTACAACTCATATTGTACCGCCATTGCGCATCTGGTCTTTGCATCGTAAATGCTTTTTGGGCTGTGGTTTCCATTATCACAAAGCCGCCCCCACTTGGCTTGGTCCAAGATGTACATCCTATGTTAACTCACCACTTAGCGTGTACTAAAAGACTTGGTCTCGTCTGGGTGCGGGACACCAAATCCATGTATCGTTACCGATTAACCACTTTCTCGACGCTGGCGTTGATCCTAAGAGATACCATATCCTCTTAATTTATCTTGACTCGGACCTTTTGCCTCCACTTTATCCCATTTTGCCGGGGAGCACCCCCTTTTTCACCTTGAATTGGTCAAAATACGCGAATTTCTTGACTTTTGCGTGGAGGATTGGACCCAATAACAGTTGGTCTATGCTTACCGATAATTGCCACCCTCATTTAGCTATTGCAATTTCTTTTCCTGATCGCTGGTCAGATTCTAGAACCAAACCTTGGGCAGTGGTCTGGCATTAAGACTTTTAGAGGCTCATAAAGGTCCATACAGGCCAGGGCCATAAAGGACTCTATGAAATCCTAACAACGTCCGTGGCATGCGCAATTATCGCTTAACTGGCTATTTTAGGCTCTTTAAAACCATTATTGTAGCTCACCTATTATTCCAGCCTCCCTATCCATAACCTAGCTATGACATGGTACACACCTTTTTCGTTGGTTCACACATCACATGTGGATCGGTGGGTTCTCATAGTTGGTCGCTGCACATGCAGCATTTTTTATGGTAAGAGATTACGATCCAACTACTCGCTACAACGATCGATTAGATCGTGTCCTTAGACACCGCGAGCAATCTATCACATCTTAACTGGGCATGATATTTCTGGGTTTCACCGTTTTGGCTTGTATATTCATAATGATTACAGAGCGCTTTTAGGGCGGCCACAAGATATGTTTTCAGAGACCGCTATACATGAGCACCCTCGTTGCTCAATGGTACAAAACACCATGCTTTAGACCCGCGCATAACAGCTCCTGGTGCAACGCACTTACCCAGCTTTACTTGGGGAGGTGGTGAGTTGGTAGCAGTATGCGGCAAGTCGCTTGTTACCTATTCCTTAGAACCCAGACTTCTTGTCCTCATATCATGCATTTCCGATCCCGTGACTGTATTGTACTCCTGAAAGGTGTTCTCTTTGCTCGCAGTTCCGTTTGAGATACCTGATAAAGCAAATCTTGGTTTTCGTTTTCCTTGTGATGGACCTGGACGAGGGGGGACATGTCAAGTTCTGCCTGGGATCATGTCTTCTTAGGTCTATTCTGGTTACATATGCTCATGTTCCGTA